>JANHFQ010004467.1:0-12003 GCA_032468035.1 Aparallactus werneri
ATTTCTGGGCTCCAAGGCAGTGGGGGTGTATTTGTCAAAAAATCCAGTGTCCCATGATGCATTAGGACCACTTGGATCTCTCTGGAACATTTTTGAAATATCTCTCCTCCAAGGGATAATTTTTCAAAATTATTTGGGAATTGGTGAAATTATGTAAAAAATGCATTTGCTGCTGTCCAAGGTACTTAAAATCACTTCTGCAGTTAAAAGGTACCGGTACCAGCACTTGGTATTGTTTGTGGATATTTCTGCTGTTCTCCCCACTGAGCATGTGTGAGCCTAGGACTTCGCCAGAGCTCAGAGGGAGAGGACGTGTTTCTTTGAGCTCCCTGGGTAGGCTATGGCCTGTAGGCTGATGCCTCAGCCTGGACCAGAAGATCATCAGGAAGCCTCAGAAGGTGACCAGAGGCTTCCAAAGGTCATGCTGGAGCCTTTACCAGGTGAAGATGTTGTGCAGGAGCCAAGATCACTCCGGATGGAGGCCTGGATCGATGCAGGATCATCGTGCCTCGTCGGATGGGACCCATCCAGCCTCCAGATGGGTTCTGAAGGTCACCAGAGGAGTGAGGACCTCGGCCTGAGGCTCCTCAAAGTCCAGGTAGGTGGATCATTGTGGCGGCGGGAGGCAGAAGGTGGCTGGTCCCCTGGCTTCATCTTCCCGGGTTAGCAGTGGGTGGTGGAAGGCTGTGGGGCCATCATCGTTGGCCCAGTTGTTCCCAGGGGTGCTCCGGAAGGGGTGGCATCTCTGGACTCTCAACTGGGCAGATCAACGAGTTCCCCAGGGCCATGGTCAGTACCTGGATCATGACCTATACATTTGCCCGGCAGGCTGGCATCCTTCTAGGCATGGGGTGGCAGTCCTGGCTGCTGGAGTGCTTCAGCGGCTGGCCAGTATCAGTGTTCAGGTCCTGGGGGTTGGATTGGGTCTAGTCCTGGGTACCAGGATAGGTGGTATGCAGGCTGCCATCTTGTTTCTGGTTGCCTCCGTTAGGGTCCCAATTGGCGGGAAATTTAAATTTTGTACCTCAAAATAAATCATTGTAGTAACCCCTTGATCAATCGATGGCATGCTGAGTAAATCTTGCTGTGGGGAGCGGCAGCCTTACCAGAGAGGTGCACGTCTAGGTTTCCGCTGCCAGTCATTCTGCCGCTGCTTGTCTGGTTGCGAGAAGAGTCCGCAGCATTTCTCTGCACTCTTCTCTGGTCAGGCAATCCATGCTGGGGATGGCCGCTTCAGTGGCCCCTTCCCCTGGGTCAGTGTAATCCACATCAGCTTCTCCTTGCATGGCTCCATATTCCTCATTGTAGTCCATGATGGCTTCATCCAGCTGGTCTGCCAACAAAGGGTCATCTGGTGTAAAATTCAATGCTCTGGGGACACAGGCACTGTCTGTGTCCTTCCTGGCTGCGTAGGCTGCTCCAAATGTTGAGGCCTCTGCTGCTCTCCTCAGTTGAAGACCTCTGGTCATGATTGGAGAGCTGCAGCCAGTAATCAGGTCCAGATTCCTCGGGGATCCGACTGGCATCTTCTCAGTTTCAAGATTCAGGAGTTACACTTAGTAGAGTTTTAGAGATCTTTGAGATGCTCCTGAACACATGAAGAGACTGAATGCAGATGCTTGTCATAAAGATGTTTATTATAAGATATAATAAAACAGTAATAAAAGATATACCTGACCCTTGGTGGTTCTTGTATGGGAGCGGGCAGACATGCAGTGTGCATGTCTGCCTCTACAAGAACATAGTCCCAAAAAGCACATGGCTGGAGGTGGAAGAGGGTTTTATACTCCTCGTAGAGGTTCCTCCTCTTCCTCTGGTAGCAATGCACTCGGTGCTGCCACTGGGTGTACAGGTGAGTGTAGTGCCATGACTGGCACTTAGTCACAAACTGTGACAGAGAAGGCTCTGGCTATGACTGGGAGCTCAAGATATTGGAAGATGTCCTACATTGGTTGCATCTGTTAAGGAGGTCGAGCTCAGAGCAACATCTTCGGAGGAAGATACAGAGTTGGAAGACATTGTTTCATCTGGAGGATCAGAATGTACAGAAATAGCTGTGTTGGAAGGGGTGGAGATTTCATTGAAGCAATCAAAAAGCAAGGACTTGAGGTGTATTCCATTGTTGCAAATTTCTGTATTAATTAATCACTCTCCCAAAGAACCATTAGTTCTGAAGGCCCTTTTAGATTCTGGGGCTACTTGTAGTTTTATAGATTCTAAGTTCACCAAAGGCAATGAGTTTCCATTAATGAAACTAGTCAATGACTTTCGAATAGAGGCTGTTGATGGGCATCCTCTTATGTGTGTGTGTATGGGGGGGGGGGGGTCACTAGAAGAAATGACTGAACTATTAAAAATTGAAATAGGCAAACACTGTGAGAGCATTTCTTTTGTTCTCATGATGTTGCCTCGTTGTCCCATTATTTTAGGATTGGATTGGCTTTGCAAACATGATTCATATATTAATTGGAAAGAAAGGACTGTATCTTTCAATTCAAATTTTTGTAAAGAAAAATGTTGCCAGGGAGAAGCTAGGATGATTCTGGCAGCTGGAGTTGTTGACAATTCATCTAGTTTTTCTATTCCTATGTTAACTGAATGTTACTTAGATTTTAAGGATGTTTTTGAACCCAAAGAGGCATCAGAGTCAAAATTTAAAAAATAAAATAAAAGCAGCCTTTTAGTTTTTTTTCTTTCTGTCAACTCTCACATACTGTATATCTACTGGTGCTATGTTTCTATAGTAGCATTTGGACTCTTCCTATGAATTGGCATCACAGTATATTTTACCCATAAAAATTAAAAAGACTATAAGATTTTACAAGATTCAAATCATAATGGTGATAGGTGGTGATGACATAACTTAGCATCTATGCAGCACTAATTCTCAAAGAACACAGTGTTCTCTAGTTAATTCATATATTCTGTTCTCTTGTTAGATGAAACAACGTTTGAAGCAGGAGTCAAAGTCCAGATCCACAGTCAGTCTGAGCCGTCATTTGTTCAAGAACTTGGGTTTGGTGTGGCACCTGGTTTCCAAACTTTTGTTGCCATGCAAGAACAAAGGGTAAGTTATTTTTCTCAGGTAGGTTAGATACCTGCCTGCTTTACTTAACATAGAAAGAGAAGAAAAGCTTCCTTGGTTGAATGCTTTGATGACAACCTTAACAAAAGCAGACTGATCTTGAGCTTGGGTCTCATCTGTTGACTTTTAAAAATGGGTTGAGAATTATGAAGACAAAAAAAAAGATCATAGCTACAGAAGAAATTTGAATTTAGTTTATAATAGTTTAATTTATACTTCCAAGAATCCTAAGAATTGCCATTTTATAAGAATTCCCAGAATTCTGTGGTCTGATTCATTCTGAATCATTCACAGAAAGAACTGTGGGGAAAAATATTTTAAATTGGTTTCCTAGAAAGGGGTTTCTGCATGTGAGGTTTAAACTGCATATCAGTCTATCTCAGGGGTGGGTTTCTTCCGGTTTAACAATCAATTCACTTGGTGCTGGAATTTTGCGAGTACAAAGCATGCGCATGCCAAATGCATGCTGCATGCGCATCACTGAGCCCAAAAATCAGCTGATCAGCTGATTTTCAGGCCTAAGGTGATGTGTGCACAGCATGTGCCAAATGCGTGCTATACGCACATCATCTTAGGCCCAAAAATCAACTGATTTAGCTACTGGTTCACGCATTTAGCTATCAGTTCATCCAAACAGGTAGCTAAATCAGCTGATTTTGGGGCCTAAGTTGATGCACATGTATCAATTTAGGCCCGCAAATCAGCTGATTTAATTACTGGCTCCCCCAAAGCGGTAGTTAAATGCCAAAACCGGTAGCTAAATCAGCTGAGTTTTGGGTCCAACGTGATGCGCACGCAGCATGCATTTAGGTACCGGTTCGCCAAACCGGTAGCCTATGTTAACAAACAGTTTGGCCAAACTGGGCCAGACCAGTAGAAACCCACCCCTGGTCTGTCTTGTGCAGTTTATATGAATGTGAGATTAACATTAAAAATATCACAAAAGAAACACCATTCTGAATTACTTCTAGTATATAGTCTGGCATTGTTGCATAACCTACAGCTTTTTCAAATGTAAGCATAGAAGTAGCCTTACTTGAGATCAAGGAGAAGCCAAAGTTTTGCCAGCACATTGACTCATTCAGCAGAGCTTGCCCTTATTTTTATTTGATTATAAATAAATGCACAGTAACAGCATTTTTATGTTTTTGCCCATCAGTCATGGTTCTAGATCACATAAAGGAAAAGTAACTGTGCACACATAAATGTGATTTTGTTAGGTCCAGCAATAGCTGAAACAAGGGAATGGCAGGTGTCTATCATGTCTTCTGAAAAGACATTTTGTGGGATTGGTACATGTTTAGTCCACACTATAATATTATGGAAGTAATTACTGACGCTGCATAACCTTTCTTTCCTTTGCAGGTTATTATGCTGCCAAAGGCAGCATGTTGAGAAAGATGAAATATTCCTTGAAACAACCATTTCTGCCAATTTGGCCATAAAAATTAAAGAAGCTTCAATTAAGCAAAAGGTTAGAGGTGTGATACTGGGTAGGTAGGCAGAAGTGGGCCTTTGAGATTCATTTTGTAAAACATTCAAACAATATGGAAAGAGAGAAAGACCATGAAAATATGAGAAAAATATCTGAGGTTGGTTTTATAAAAAGAGAATAGGGATTCCCATTACATACTCTGTGACCTGGGAGCCATATATGGTATATTGGTTATAATAACGGAGAATAGACTGTTGTTGAACTGAGAGGCAACAGCTGATGCAGGGCACAGAGAGTATTAAACAGAAGTCAGTTGGCAAGAGAAACAGAGGCAATAGTAGAAGGATTGTTGTGGAATGGATGTGGGAAAGCTCTTGGATGGCTGTCCCAAAACACTCTCTAGAAACTAAAGCAGTAAATATTTTTCATCTAAAGCAGAAGGAAGCAGCCTAGTGTTCTTCCAATCTTTTGGCCATCAGTTCCCACTACTCCCAAATCAGCCAAGGCCAAAAGAAGAACATTGTGAGAATGGCAGGCCCAGATATAGGAAGGGAAGCTGGTTGTCTCCTCCAGTGTATGCCAACCAACTTTTCCAGTCTGTTGCTGCTTTCTATAAGCATTGCACCACAGTTCACATTATCCCAGCAGAAATAACAGTTTGCCATTGAATATATAACTGAAGTAAGATTTTGATCATCATGTGAGAATTCTGCAATATAAGGTGGAGGGAATGCGACACAATATGTTTTGGCTACAGCAGATGGGGAAATTTAGATTTAAGATAATACATACCTTGGGTTGGTACCATTTCAGAAGATTTTTTGGCTATCATCTTTATTTTTTGAGGGGTAATCATTTCCCATAGAAGATGAATGTTAAACAGGAAGCCATATACAGTAGAACCTCTGGTCAAGAATGCTTCTGACCACAACCAAATCAGGTTCCAACCAAAAAATTCACAATTTCTTTTTTGCAGCCAATTTCCCCTTCCGCGCCATTTTTTTGTAAGCGCCAAATTTTCAAAATTAAGTTCAGGTCACAACCAAATTGGGTTTCAACCAAAGTTATGGAACAAATTATGATAATGACCCAGAGGTTCTACTGTATCTTAACTAAGGAACTCCCATGTAGCTTAGCTTTGTATTGACTCGCATGAGTATTGACTCATGAGAATTTTCAAGTTAATTCATTCAATGTTATCTATCATGGCTTATTGTATTCCACACTGTATTCCTATGTGAGCAAAACCACTTACCTCCTCAGGTTTTGATGGCAATTAGGACCAGGATTGCCATCACTAATCAGAAAGTGACATCGCACATTGTCCTAGCACATTCAGAGGTCTTTGTCTCTTACCCAATACAGATGATTCCTTCACAATCTTTATAGAAAAAACTCTCATTATTTATTTTATTGAAATAATTCATATGCAATCTTTTATAAATGATATTCTCAGTTCTGTGGGATAGCTAAACATTACATAGAAATACATATCTCATAAAATTCAGATTCCTTGGCTATGCATTAGATCCATTCTTTTTCTTGCTTTTTTGGCAGCTATTTCCAACCTATTATTAGTCAAATAATTATCTGCAAGTTCCTCCCCATAACATTGAAGAAGTATATGACCCTTGACTTTTGCTGAATACTGAAATAAGAGCAAGAAATAATTGTTCCTTAATGAGACATCACATCAGATCACACAAATAGAATTGCTTCTCCATTTCAGCCTGCCTACAACTCCCTTTTGTCCATCTGCTCTCCTTGTCTGTTGAGCTTAGCACTTGCATCTGATTTCTCTCCCTCCTTTTCTTTTTCTTACAAAAACCATCAAATAGCAACTGATACATTTCTTAATTTACTCCCTTCATTTCTTCTTTAAGATTATTTCATGTTGCTTGTTAACCATTGTTGGACAGGTGGAAATGACCAGTTTATGTTGATAATAAAATCAAAGTTCTTCCATTTGGAATCCAGGCATTTGAATACTTTTTCTTGTTTCAGATTATCTCTGCACAGATACATAATATATGAACATAATGTCCATATTAATTCTTAATATGATTTTTTTCACATGGCAGAGAAAATTTTACCCGGTACTTTTTAAATTATTATAATTATTCAGTTGGATAGCTGGGGAATTCTAAGAGCTGAAATCTACACATATTAAGTTTTCCAAGTTTGATAAATATTGAAACAAATTAATCCTGATAAATGTGAGAATACAAAGATATCTGTATATTTTCCTTTGACCAGAGTCTAGCAGATTTTTGGATTACAACTCCCATTATCTAATTGAAATTCCCAATATTCTTTCTGTCTCTTTCCAATTAAGGGATAGAAACATTAAGTCTCTTTTACTTCATTGCTGCAAAGCTATTGAAGTAATATATATTGATGGTAACCACTGTAATCCTTTTGATTTGGGGGGGGGGACTAAAGTAAAGGGAGAAAGACCACAATTATATTACCAGGTGTCATCTATACTTATCATATCAAAACAGTTTGGCAAATTGGTATATCTTGCTATTATTGTTTCAGCAAATAAGTCTCATTTGGAACCAGTGACAACCTATAATTTCTTAGGAAGAAAAAGAAGATTGAAGAAACAGAGCTGCCTGGCCCTGACCCCTTTTACTTGGGCAAAGCAAGTGGCCACCAAGGAAATTAAGCTTCTAATCTTGCCCAACTGTGCTTGTTTAAGAGTAGGTAATGAGAAACACTCCAGAAATAATCTGATTATATGGTCAGAACATGAAAGGTATTCAGTCCATTGATCAGTGTACAATGGTAAAAGCAAAAGCACAATTTTTGGACTGAGCATAGCTAGCCACCAGCAAGGAAACAAAAATAATCTTCCTTAGAGACTATAGGAGTTGAACTGTAGAGTTTCAGTAAATCTACACAGTTCTGAAAAAATTAAAATGCATACTTAAATTGGTCAGATCTAGATAAATAATATCGTTCTTCTTCTATCCTATTTTCTCTTCCAGAGGTTTTGATAGCAAAGAAAAATCTCTTTGCAACCGTCTGAACCAGTGTATCTCAACTTGACAACTTTCAGATGTGAAGACTTCAAAGGGGAATTCTGGGAATTGAAGTTGACATATCTTCAAGTTGTCAAGGTTGAGAAACATTGGCCTAAACACTAGGAACCTCATTTTTCACTCTCACTAGTTAAATATTTTATGTACATTACATTTCAGGTTCTGGTTCCAGCTTCACTGCAGGTCCCAAATGTGGCCCTGACAAGCATTCTCCCAGAGCAAAGCGAGTCTTTCTTCTTGCCATTTCTTCACATCAAAGACACAACTAGGAAGGCCCAATTAAGTATTCAAGCTATGACTTTCCTGCAGACATTAGGCCAGCACAAGGGCCATGTGACTTCAACTCGGGGCTGGCTTCCTGAGAAACATTGAAATTAAATATGTATTTATTCCATCGTTGCCAAGCTCATCATCTACATTGCAGCACATTTTAAACAACTTCAAAGATTTGCACAGCAGCCCGTCTGGAACATCAGGGTTGACGAATATTTATTCACCAGTATCATAGTATCTGCAGCATATGGGTGTTGCTCTCATCTCCAGATGACTAAATGGTGGCAGATGCTGCGCTATTATCTTGATAGAAGAATGTAAATGAGGCACTTGAGGCAGGGAAGCCCTCCAATGGATTTTGCCCCTGTCACAAAGAAACTGATAATTCTGTACCTCTAGAAGAACTTCTCTGATGCTATATCATGCTTCCCTCATTGTGGTTTTTGCAACCAGTTGGTGGGGGATTCCAGATGCAACTTCTTTGGCACAGAGTTTGTTTCTCCACCTATCTGGATTTTAAAGTTGAGGAAGAACGCTCACATTTCTTCAGCTGAAATTAATATTAATATTTATGCCTGCATCACATTTCACTACCATTAATTTCTTTCCTGTAGGCAGAGGTGATATTCAGCCAGTTCTGACAGGTTCCGTAGAACCAGTAGCGATAATTTTGAGAACCAGCAATTACCACCTCTGATTGGCTGACTCCGGCAAATACCCCCTCTGTTGGCCACATAGCCACGCCTCACCAAGCCACGCCCATAGAACTGGTAGGGGGGAAATTTGAATCACACCACTGCCTGTAGGCAGCTTAGAATACAAAAGAAGGTAAAACAAAGATAGTTGAAACAAAATACTTAAATCATGTAAAAACAAGACAGATTGGCTAACAGAAATTCAGTTTTAAAGCTATCAGTGGTGTTTGTCTCCCCACCCCACCCCACTCCCAGCAGAAATGTTTCTCAAGTTCTGGGACAACCACAGAGAATGATGGCTTTCAATAACCATTACATGGATTAGCAAAGCTGCAACTGGAGCTCCTCAGATGAATTTAGTAGTAGTCTCCCTGGTGATTTGGATATTTACCATTTAAGACTTTATAGATTGCTAATAGTATGTTATATTTTTCAAGAAAATAAATAAATGTAAAGCAACTTTTTTTCAAAAGTTTTGCTTCCTGAAAAACTTTTGGTGATTATGATAGACCCCTTCAAATTGAACACCAATATAATGTCAGAATGACTATATCATGTAGGAATTGCGAGAAACGTGAAATTAACTTTTAATGACTATAATGTATTAAATCACATAATGTTTCCAATGTACTGAATGAGTTCAACAGAACTACAAGTGTTTTGTTGCTGATTTTTGTTTGTATTCAATATCTGATGCATTTTGCTGCAGTGTCCAACAACAGTCAGCCAGCATTGATGAATTCCATTTGTCCTGATACCATTTTTCCATTGTGGCAATGTCCTGGTGAAACCTTTCATCATGTTTGTTACTGACTGCACCTAGATTTTCAGGGGGGAAACTCGTTTGTGAATGCAGACAATGAATCTTCGGTGATACATTGCACTTCATGGTCTTATATGCTGTAAGATATTTGTCAACCAATTGAATGCAGTTTTACGCTCTGTAGTTGCCAAGAAATTTATCAATAACATTCTTGAATGCTTTCCAAGCAATTTTTTCGGGCCCCATTAACAATTCTTGAAACCACTTCTCATTAATGATATATCTAATCTGTGGACCAACAAAAATGCCTTTCCTAACAGGGGTGGGATTCATCTGGTTTGGTCCAGTTGGGACAAAACACCTGCTGGCCCTGCCCCTGCCCCTGCCTGTTTTTCATTTTTGGGCAAAAACCTGCCTGAAAACAGCCCGAAAAACAATTTCAGGCCAATTTTAACTGGAAAAACAGCCTGAAAGGAGCCTAAAAAACGGGCCATTTTTCGGCCTGCTTTCAGGCCATTTTCAGGCCTATTTTGGCTGGAAAAACGGCCTGAAAACAGCCCAAAAAACTGTTAGAGTGGTTGTACGATTGATCGTTCCAGATGCCCCTGCCAATTAAGATGCTGAGACCAGATGTTGTAATTATAATGTTATTTATTAAAGAGTAAGAAAATAAGAAAAAGGCTATCTCTGTGTCCTCCATGTCTGCTCTAGATAAACACATGGTACAAGAAGCTTAGTAGGAAGAAAGAGAGGGGTATTTATACAGGTGAGTGAAATGCCTCCTCTTCCTGTTGGGTGGTAAGGTGGTGATTGTGTGAATGTAGTGCCGAGGCCAGCACATGCCAGATATTTTATCTGACAATCCCCTTCTTGGTGACCTAGGCGTGAAGTGAACACAGAGCCAAGTCAGAAATACATACAGGGTTATACATTCACACACAGTTTCTTGCAGAGATACTGTATGAGTGTGTATCTGTGGGCACAGGTTTGATGAGAATGTCAGCTATCTGTTCTTTGGTTTTAAGGTGTTTAACAGTGATGAACCCAATGCTGATCCTGGGTGGCCTGCGTGGCTGCTGAAGTGCCAGGTCTGCTGTCTGGTAGTAGTGGGGTCGCATGGGATTGGCTCTGTGATCCGGGGACTATCGGATGGGACAGCAAGAATGCTTACTGCTTTCTACGAGTCACTGTGGGCGAAGGGGCAACTGCTTTTCTCTGGAGGGTTGCAGCGGCTACCAGATCTGATAGTTGGGTTATCAGGGCAGTGCCCATGGGTGCCGTCATGTTGTTTCTGGTAATGTGCAGAAGTGGCTGGAGCGCCATTTTCTCTTTCGTGAAAATGAAAGGCAGGAAATTCACGGGTGGAGAAATGGTCACAGATGGCACTGGCAGTCCAGGGGACCCTGGGCCCATCAGAGTATCAGCCACCGCCATTTCAGTAGTGGTGCCTCTTACTGGGGTCTCTCATGCTGCCAAGGCTGCCGCTTCTCTTGCTGCTTCCACCACCGCCACTTCTGCTGCTGCCGCTTCTATAATCGCCACCATTGTCTATCATGGATGTGGTTGCTGTCGCTCTGAGGAGGAAGATGAGGTCAGTGTGAGATATCCTAGAGGTGGATGCCTCTGCCATCCATCTCATGGTGGCCTCGAATTCAGCATTGGACACCTGGTCAAAGCCCTGGGTGTTGTGCATGCGACCGCTGCTGCATCGGTGCCATCCATCTGGATGTGTATGGATGCTTCCGATGCTGCTGGGCTTCCAGGTGTGGCAGCCAGCTGCTGCCCTTGTGTGGGCACCTGCCACATGGCACACATGGTGGCTGTTGGGTTGGAATCTAGGTTTGTGCCCGCTGTGGAATGCATCTGGACGCCTGCCCAATTTGGCAAGAATTGGGTGGCCAACTAGTGACTGACTCCCTGAGTCAGGATGGGATCTCTCTGCCAGCCAAGAGACTTGTGGGTCTTCTTGGCTGTACTGGGCATCTTGGTTGGCATTAGATGCCAAGGGGCAAAACTCGGGCAATCATCCTGTTGCTAGCAACTGTTGGAGTGGTTGTATGATTGATCAATCCAGATGCCCCTTAGCAATTAAGATGCTGAGACCAGATGTTGTAATTATAATGCTATTTATTAAAGAGTAAGAAAATAAGAAAAAAGCTATTTCTATGTCCTCCATGTCTGCTCTGGATAAGCACATGGTACACGAAGCTTGGAAGGAAGAAGGAGGGGGTATTTATATAGGTGAGTGAAACCCCTCCTCTTCCTGTTGGGTGGTAAGGTAGAAGTACCTTGTGCTTCCACCAGGTGGTTGTTTGAATATAGTGCCAAGGCCAGCACATGCCAGATATTTTATCTGACAAAAACAGCCTGAAAATGGCCCCAAAACAGGCTGAAAAATGGATGGGGGCTGGACCAACCAATGTTGGGAGTAGCCCCAACTGGTTGAATCTTACCTCTTCCTTTGAGGCAAGTGACCAGGAGGCAGGGCTGAGCATGATCTGTGACATCACCTACCCAGTCACATGACCACCTAGCCACACCCACAGAACCAAGCTATGCCCACAGAACCGGTTGTTAAAAAATTTGAATCCCACCACTGTTTCTTTTTGTTATAAAGTTTTTTATTGTTTTTCTTTTACATATAAATCTCATATGTGAACAGATTTGTTTAATGGCACAGTCATATAAATCCAAATCATAACAAT
>JANHFQ010004470.1:7608-17725 GCA_032468035.1 Aparallactus werneri
TCCTTTCCTTTCATTATCATTGAGGCGAAGGCATTATACATGTACAAAATATGCCCTCAACAAGGTGTCCAATAAAATAGTAAGTTCTAAAAACATATTTGCTGCAAGGTTAAATAAACCTGACATCCCTTTTTTTTTTTCTTAAAAAAATAATTTAAAAAAAAATAATGCATTCCCACAAAAAAATTCACGGGCAAAGCCGGGTATTCAGCTAGTATATATATATAATTAATCTGAAGGAGATGCTAATATAAAAGGCCATTTGCACACATCTGTATTAGCATAGAAAAAGCCACAAGTGCATAATTACTGGTGTCTGGAGAATATATCAGCCATTATGATTTGATTATTATTGCAAAACGTAGAGCACTTTGCTCTAACACTAGCTTTAGCCAAGAGATACACAATCTGCGTAACGTAGGCCTTGTTCTATGGAAGGGGCAACAAGTCCTCCCTTCAGCAAATGGACAGAAGACCCTTGTGCCAATTCTAAGAAGGCCTTTTAAAATTTTTTGAAGAGAATACAAAGAGGCAAGTGTCTCCTCTTAGCAGCAGCCAAATTTGTCAGAAGGAAGGGTAGCAGAAGGAAGATTCAGAAAATCCAATTCAGAAAATCAGTACTGCTTTAAGAAAGACCAAATCATATATTATTCAGAAATCCTAAGACGGTTGGTCTTCAGAGCATCTAATCACGCAGTTTAAGTATACATTTTTAAAAATCCAAATACGTATAAAAGGAGGAAATACCTACTTTATTCCAAGTCTTTGCCTGTGAAACGGAATCTAAGAGACTGAAGTCCAGCCTTACCAATCTGACACTGCTGGGACTTCAATTCCCAGAATTCTCTGCCCACTGTGACCATTGGTCAGGAATTCTGGCAGCTGCAGTTCCAACACATCTGGAGGACATCAAGTTAAAGAAGGGAAAATTTGAACTAGAGTCTAGAATATTTAAATTTGCCTCTTTCCAGTCTATCCTGTTTTTTCACTAAGCATTTATTTAATTAGAAACGCAACAAAATATTCTAATGTCTATGAGAACTCACGTTCAGATTATACACTGAGTTTTATTTCTGCAGTGCCTCAGATATGCAGCAAACATTTTGTGGCATTTAAAGACTTAAATGTTTGTTTTTGTGAACTGAATTCACTTCAGGACATAATGTTCGCCAAGCTTCATTTCTTAATGACTTTCGGAAATTGCTTCCAAATTGCTTTTTAGCTATTAGGAACCTTTGCAAAGACAGGTGAGCATCAGGTGAGTTTCCTTCAATCCTTAGTAAGATAAGTTTTAAATGCAAGGTTAAGGACTTTTTTTTTAATAAATAGCAAAAGAAAGATTAGAACATTAATTATGGAAAGTTAACAATGGAATAAAGGTCCAGATGGGTTTGAAATAAGGTTTTAAAAATAATTAGAAGAATTCTTCCTGTGGGAAAATGCTATTTTGAATCCCTTAAAAATATGACAAAATGGGACTTTGAAGGTTGGACGCTAGAGGGAACCAGAAGGAACTAAAGATTACAATGGAAGGTTGTATACAGCTAGTCCTTGACTTACAATACAGCTAGTCCTTGACTTACAACAGTTTATTTAATGTCCATTCGAGGTTACAATGGCACTGAAAAAAGTGACTTATGACCATTTTTCACTCTTACGAACTTTGCGGCATCCCCATGGTCATGTGATCAAAATTTAGATGCCTGGCAATGGACTCTTATTTACGACAGTTGAAGTGTCCCGAGGTTATGTATTCAACTTTTGCAACCTTCTGACAAGCAAAGTGAGCCACATTCACTCAACAACTGTGTTACTAACTTAACATCTGCAGAGATTCAATCAAACTTGAAGGCTGTAATGTGCTGTCGGCTACTTTCCTTTGCAACCAGTGGCAAATCTGCCTGGCCACCAGCCAAGACACAGCGAAGACCTTTTTGTTTTGTTTATTGCAATAAGCAGGGACAAGCTATCATAGCTTGGTTCTCTCTGAAGTTTCAACTCAAACCATTCCCTTCTTTATACAGCCCTGTCCCGGCCACCACGTCCGTCCTCATTCCTCATTGGTTGAGGTACAACGAGGTTACACTCTTTTCTGACTGCCTCCATGTTTCCTGAGACCCTCCCTAAACCTACTATATCACATGTGCAGTATAATTAGCAAATTATACATGAAAGGCAGACCAATTAATATTTGAAGCATGCACTTTGCTTACTACTTCTTAGACAAACCACCTATTTTTTGGTATATCAGGTGTGTGAATGCTGAACCAAGTGTGCCGATATGATTTACCCAAGAAAGAAGTCCTTGGAGGAAGTGCCTGACTTCAGAGTTTTGATTTGCTTGGGCTGGAACTTGGACACTGTGCTTGCCACAATTTATATGTTCCTCTCCTCTGGCTAAGGAAGCGATTTCCTCCGACAGCTATTTTGCAGCTCAAATGTTTCCCCGTTCCTCATTCTGAAGCCCCTTCTGGTGTTTAGGCTATGGGTTCTTGGGAATTGCAGGTACTTTCCTGTTATTCTATTTACTTCTGTGGTTAAGCTAGTTTCTTTACTCTGGCAGTTTTGTACTTTCCGAAGACCCTTCACTCATATTCTCTATCACAGTGGTGCAAAGAAAGGTTGTAAAACGGGGCAAAATTCACTTACCGTAACTATCTCACTTAACAACAGAAATTTTGGGCTCAACTGTGGTCGTAAGTCAAGAACCACTTATAATGCATAACCTGAAGTATATTTGTGAACAATGGACCCAACTGTCAATTTTAAAAGTGTCTGCCATTATGGATAGACTACCTCTAAAAGAAGGTATGGAAAAGAAATTTTACTGGACAAGACCAATATGAAAATGGATCTTAAAAAGGCAGGCTACAAGAATGGTGTGGGAAAAGATACTATACTGATCATACAAAAGAAACCAGCTGATATCTTAATAATTAAAAAGAATATACAAATAACAAGCCAAGAGAGTGACCTGCATAATTTTCCTATACTGGATTTAGAAAAGAGACTTCTTAAAGTTTTGAAACATTTTCTGAGGAGGAGAAAAGAAATAAAAATGAAAAGAAATCAAGTTCTATGACAATATTTGAAGGGAAGAAAGATCAAGACTGTTAAAAGTAAAAGGAAGGAATACAAAGTTGCTTTATCAAGGTTAAAGCAGATATGTTTGCTAATACTGAATGGGCGTTTGCTGAACAGGACTGAATAACAAGGTTTTAATTTTTTTATATAGCTAAGAGATGTCATATGGGAAGAAATGATAATTTGTTGTATTTTAATAAAAAGTGATTACTTATTAAATTGTTTATACTTGTGATGAAGAGGGAAATAATCTATGTATTTCCTTTTTTCTTTTCTTATATTATTTTTCTTGTCTATTTTTCCTCTTTTGCACTTCTTTTAATTCTTTTTTTCATTTTGTATTAGTTCTTGCATTTTAATTGTAATGTTTAATAATATTATAAACACACAAACCAATATTATTTGCTATTGATACCAGGCTGATAGATATATAATTCCCTGATCCTGGTTGCATCTTCCTGAAGGGAGGGACAACATTTACTTCCCTCCAGCATTCCATAATTTCTGAAAGATAATACAAAAACTTTGGCTAGATCTTCAATAAACTTCTTCAGTGCACTTACATCCTATTACTTCTGTAATTTTTAATTCATTCAAGGAAAATAATGTAGATATTCCTAGACCACATTTCTATCAAAATGAATCCTGTTTAGACTATTCTTCAGAAATGCTTAGTAGAATGTGCATTTTCTAAAATGAAATTAGGTGGAAAATGGATATTGATTAGTTTCACCTTTTATTTGCTACCACTTAACATTTTATCATTTTGTCGGAATAGCTGATACACTTCTTTTTTATTCTGAACCTATCCAAACAGGCTCTTTTGTTGTTCCTAATTTACTTCATTAATCTTAGCTCACCTTGACAATAAACCTACAATTCTGACAATAAACCTACAATTCTGGTGAACTTCCTCGTTTACGAATTTCCATCTCCTATCAGATTTTTCAATTTTTAGGTCTTCCTTACGCTTACTGTGCATAAATTGCTGGCTTCTTTTGCTTTTTGACTTATTTGCAATTCAACTTTCCTACCTCCTTTTTTAAAAGGCTGTGCCTCCCCTTTCAAAAAATCTTGAGTTATTCCTATCAGCTTTTTCTCTAACACTACTTATCATAGCTCTTGGAATTCATTTATTTGATTTTAATCCCACCTTTATTAATTTATAAATAACTCATGGAGTTTATACATAATGCTCTTTCCTCTTTTTCCCCTTTTCCCCACAGCAATTCTGTGAGTTGGGTTGGGTGGAGAGAGTGACTGGTGCAAAATCATCCAATTAGCTTTTATACCTAAGGTAGGATTAGAATTCACAGTACCTTAACCATATCCCAGGAGAGCTTTCGTCCAGATTCGCCTGGTACGACAGTTGCGACCCTTTTTGGACCGTGATGCCCTTCTCACAGTCACCCACACCCTCATCACCTCGAGGTTGGACTACTGTAATGCTCTCTACATGGGGCTACCCTTGAGGAGCACTCGGAGACTTCAACTGGTGCAGAATGTGGCTGCGCGGGTAGTCATGGGAGTACCATGGTTGACCATGGTACTCCCATGTCACTCCCATGTCACACCACTCTCGCGTGGTCTGCATTGCTTACCAGTGGTCTTCCGGGTGCAATTCAAGGATCTTGTTATGACATTCAAAGCCCTACATGGCTTAGGCCGTATCTAAAAGACCACCTTCTGCCACCAATAGCCTCCCATCGCCCGATCCGCTCCCACAGAGTTGGCCTCCTCAGGGTGCCCTCGGCCCGACAATGTCGGCTGGTGATACCCAGGGGGAGAGCCTTCTCTGTGGGAGCTCCTATCCTTTGGAATACCTTGCCGCCGGAGCTATGAGTGGTCCCCGACCTTCGATCCTTCCATCAGGCCCTGAAGACGTGGCTGTTCAAGCACATGTATTAGGGCAGCCATGTCGGGCCTTTTCTAAAAAATTTTAAATTTTAATCTTTCTTTCCCACTTTTTAAAATTGATATTTGTTTGGATAATCGAGATTTAATTTATTTTTAAATTTTGTATTTCTGTGTTTTTATATTTGTGCGCCGCCCCGAGTCCTTCGGGAGAGGGATGGCATAAAAACCCAAATAATAAATAAATAAATAAATAAATCATAAAATCGTGTTCTGTTTCATACATGCACAAAAGTATATACAGTCAGAAATAAACATAGCTATTGTCTTCTCTCTGAATAAAAAAATTAATTTAGCGCCTCAGCTAAGTTCTGTCTTCTTCACCAACCATTCCTCCACTGAGGAAAATGCTCAATCTTTCCATCTTTGTGCATGCAATAATCTAGCTACAGTTATCAAGTTGAACTGAAAAAAATGAGGATTGGCCTAAAATCTCTCTTGTTATTTGCATGACTGGTAACAATCAAAGAGTGTTTTATGGCTCAGTTCCTGGGCACGACGCCAAGGCTGTTGGCTCTCGTTCAAATCAAAATGTACTCATTCCTCAAGTAATTAAAAATCATTTGCTAAATAAAGCTGTAAACATTCTGGAATAGAAGTCCAGCAGTTCCCATAATAGCACATTAAGTTAGAAAATTACAGCCATTTAGTTTGTCATCTCTCTATCCAGGGCAAGAAAAAAATGCACAGATTCACTGCGTCAAAACTATCAACTGATGGGCAACTCCTTCTTGAATCACAAAAAAAAAACAACAGTTTTAGTGATGATGGACCAGAATTTGGGTCTCATCCATTCGATCTCCTGAACTCTTTAAAAAGTACTTAATCTGTAAAATATCAGAAAATGGAACTCCAGTTTGTTTCTGAATTATTTCTCTTTATAATTGTAATGGGGCAGACTCCCCAATCTAAGCACCTCTACAGGTATGCCCCCCAGCTTCCAAAATTCAAGGGTCATGCTGGTTGGGAAAATGAAACCATACATCTGAATTATATATACTTCCATTCAAGATGGATGATTTGGTTGAAGACCTGCATCTATTAAGCATGTTTCTGATTACAGTAGCACCCTTGGGACAACCGTGACCTGGATGACTGAGAATCGCCATAGACACCTACATTGATGTGAACAAAATTTGGGTGCTTGGCAATCCCTCTGCCCTTATGACCAACGGCAGGACTATTGCAGCAGCCTCCCAGCCTGTCATCTCTCCCCATTTCATCCTGCTGGGTCTTGGTCACATTAGTGCCTTGCCTAATGACTATCATGATTTATTTATTTATTTTGTTTATTGTTGGAACTTGTATGCCGCCCACCTCCTCACGAACTCCGGGTGGCTCACAACAACAGTGGCTCACAACATTTGCAACTATAATGTGCAGGCTCCATTACAGTCTAAGTTGAGGACTACCTGTATTATTACAATCATAAATGCTCATAGCAACTAACTACTGATGACGTTTTGTTGTTGTTGTTGTTGTTGTTGTTGTTGTTGTTGTTGTTGCAGTAAGCCTATGGAATGAGATCACATTCTACCTTACTTCATACTGTGAAGAATTAAACAGCATCTTCAATGCAATGCTGATGTTAGAAGACTGAAAGAATGGCAGATCCTTGAAAATATACAGCCCGATGAGTAGGCAGCAAAGTAATTATTGAAATAAATTAATGACAACCATGATGCTTCTTTCTGTAATAATCTTGGTGAAATGGAATTATTAATCTATCCCCTTTTCAACTCTGGAAGAAATGAAGGAATAACTTTTCTCCTCCAGTTCTATTGTATTTCATTCCAGCTTAGCATGATGTCAAATGACTTGTCCCATCTCTTTGAAAAGAAAAGCAGGTAATAAGAACAAAATCTGGCTTTATACCTTTGATTTGAAAAGATTTGTTGATTCTTAAGGATTGATTGAAAAGCCCTGTCTACTGATGAACCAATGCAAACGAAGCTCCTTTCTGGTTGCTATTCTATCTAACTAACTATAAGAATGCTCAAAAGATCTTGCATTGCAGCTGCAATAGCATGATGGAGAAGAAACACCAAGGTGCATTGAAAATTCAATTCAAGGTGCTGATCATCACCTTTAAAGCCCTTTATGGCATCGGGCCGGCTTACCTTGGAGAGCGTCTCCTGCAACCATTTGCCTCCCAGCGACCAACCAGGGCCCACAGAGTTGGCCTTCTCCGGGTGCTGCTGGTGAGTCAGTGTTGGCTGGCAGCGCCTAGGACAAGAGCCTTCTCTGTTGCGGACCCTGCCCTCTAGAACGAGCTGCCCCCAGGGATTCGGATTATCCCGGACCTCCTCACCTTCCGTCGAGCCGTAAAAATGTGGCTCTTCCAGGAGGCCGGTGGGGGATGAGCACTCCACTCAGGGGTTTTTATTCTTATTTTAATTGTCATTGTATGGGGTTTTATTCTATTTATATATTTTAGATTATGTACGCCGCCCTCAGTCCCTTGGGATTGGGCAGCATAGAAATTTTATAAAATAAATAGATAAATAAATAAATAATCATCTCGCAGGCCAGGTCTAAGCACCTCGCAGGCTGAATCCGGCCCGTGGGCCTTGAGTGTGACACCCCTGCTACAGGTGAATTGTGGCTTTTGGGACCCCAGGATGTTATTTAGTTTTGTTGAGCATTTATATGTGACATTTACTGTTCTATTTAGGCAAAATCTGTTCTACCTTTACACATTTTAAGCTTTACTCATACTTGACTATAAAACAGTACAATGTGCAAAGGAATGACCAGCTTTTCTTGAGTTTTTCATTGCATGCAAGCAAACTTAATCCCAGTGTTCACAGTTCCTTCTTCTTATGCCAGTCACAATTTCTAATTAGCTTTCCCAATGGAGAAAGAAGATGGATTATATTTTAATATCCAGAGACTAAAATTAGTTTATATTTTAGCAAGTTAGCACTTCTTAGCAGTTGATTTACTCTTGAAGCTGCAAAATCTGCGAGCTTGCAATTAATCATGCGATGGTCATTTTCTTTCAAAAATGTTCATTTTGTCTGTCTGGATCATAATAGGGGAAAACATGTAATTTATGCAGTTTAGAAATTATTGCCTTGTGTTTAACTATGTCATAATATATTTTCTCACCCGCTCATTGTTCATAACATGATAAAAGAAGATCGTTTTCAGAAATTTATCTTATTTTCTTTTTTTTAAAGAGGAAATCAGAGTAATTATGTGAAACATTACTAACATCTAATTATTTTACTGTTTCGTGTATCATAGGTTTTGCTGTCTGAACATTGTCTTTTGAAAAATTATAAACACATCAATTTTTACAAACTTTAAATACCGTAGTCTTTTTCAAAAACTTAGGTTTCATGGCTACGTGTTCTGACAGGGAATCATGGAATTTTATGATCCCAAAGCATGCATTAAAAAGTTGCTTGCAGTTAAAAAGTGACCAATTATTTTTCGCCAACTTCTTCCAAAATACTAACCTGTAAACTGTTTGACATGCAAAAATCGTTTATTAAAATGTGGGCTGTGTACTGATCACTCACTATGCTGTGGCAGCAAATCAATTAGGCTACCAATTGTGTTCATTAGAACTCATTTAAATCTCAATTATAAAGTTAATTAAAAGTAAGAGTGAAAGGGAAATCATGTCTAATATCCATATTAAATCCAAATCACCAAATTAATTTCAAATCCAAATTTACAATCAGTATTGCAATTTTATAAATACTGTACATATGTGAGAATTAGTAGAATTATTTGTATGGAACCGAAATGCTGAGCCAAGGTATTTGTTTTATCAACATGGTGATCTTTGCTGAGTCAGACATTTTCAATTTCTTGGAAGCATATTACACAAATACTATTTTAGTTCTACAGATTTGCTCCATATAGTATTTGTCTGATTCAGAGACTTACAAGCACTACAGTGCTTCTTTCCCTGCTTAGCAACATCTATATAGTATAGGTCACAAAATTCATGATGCCTACATGTTTGTGACATGTAAATGTTGAAGCTTCTGCATTTGAGAAATCTTATCCTTCATTCTAGCTTTCTCATTTGTTTTGAGTTTATTTTGTACAGAATGGGTAATGTTTTTTTTTTTAATTCCCTCACTAAAACTCAGAGACCCACAATCTTGAAAATATTGTTGCAGAACACAGTTGTAGAAAGTTTAGAGTTTATTGGGTTTTGTGTTGCGGTTTTATTTCTGTAGGCCATCTGGAGTCACTGGTCCAATGTCAATCAGCCAGCTTTCATACCTAACAATGGATTAGAACTGATTTTTTCTCTGTTTGTAGCCCAACACTGTAACCACCATACCAAACTGGCCCTCAGCTAGGATAGGGGACCCGCAGGTGGTCTTTGAGTTACATGCATTATGATTTCACTGAATAAATGGTATTTGCAATGGATTCTCAGAACGCCAGCCATTGCAACTTCCCCATAGTCACATGATCACAGGCTTGCAATTATAGTATGAGGTTGTGGAGTTCCACAGTCAAGTGAGTGTGGATTTCTGACATTCCCTGCCAGCTTCCCACAAGCAAAGTCAATGGGGAAGCTGGCAGGAAGTCAGAAGTCGCAGTCACCTGAGGTCCTTGCTTAACAAAGGGAACTGGGAATGCCACAACTGCCATCACTAAGCAGTGCAGTCATGTGATGTCACGCTTTATGGCCGTGCCAGTTAGGGACAGAAATACCAATCCCAGTTTTTTCCCCCTTTAGTGTTACCATAGATTGGCCTGATCCTCATTGAGACCATAATGCCAAGTGTTTTATTTTGCAAATTTCATATGCTGTATACATGTTCTACATCTGCCTGCCAGCCTGCCTGTTTCTCTGTCTCTCTTTCTCTCTATGTGTGTCTCTTTCTCCCTTCATTTTTCCCTTTCCCTCTTCTTCTTCACTATAAGGATCCCACCTCATTTACTTTACAATAGATTAAAAAAACTGCAACTACAGGTTACAAATGTAATCTATATGTATAAAAGAGAACTCCCAGGAGCAATGTATGTTTGTATGTCCACTATAGAAAACCACACCCCTCCACCAATCTCCCCCAAAATTGACACAGAGGTAGATTTGCGTACAAAGATGGTCACTGGGGGGGGCATGAGCGCTTAGGGGGCCTTT
>JANHFQ010004470.1:121939-139488 GCA_032468035.1 Aparallactus werneri
TGCGGCCACATGACCACAGAGATGTCTTCGGACAACGCTGGCTCTTTGGCTTTGAAACGGAGATGAGCACCGCCCCCCTAGAGTCAGAAACGACTAGCACGTATGTGTGAGGGAACCTTTACTTTTACCTTTTACAAGTGAATTTATCCTATCTCTTGAATGTCTTGCCTTCCTGGTTATCAGTTATCAAATACCCAGTAGATGAAGTCACATCTACTGGGTATTGTATGTGAAGTCACATACAACTGAGCCTTAAGTCGTTGTTAAAACACAATGGTGGTTTCATACAAAACTCAAATTAAAACAAGCATGACACATTAATTAACCCAGAAGCACCTAGTTCTGTGCTTTCTCTGGTGATCAGAAGTGACTAGTCATTAAACATGATGCTGGGGCAGTGGAGGGTACGAGAGGGTGGGGTGGGGATATAATTCTTTTGTTGCACTGATTGAGAAGATGCCCTTCCTAACCCTTGAAAATCATAATTCACTATAGGTAGTAGTGTAATCAACCAGATTCTGATTACAAGTTAGAAGAATCTGACAGCGGAATCAGTCAAGATGTTGGCCATACCTAGGCAATCAAAGCTTTGCTATTTTTTAATGTCTCTTATAATGATGTAAAAGGAGGTGTGGCTTTGATGATTGGATTATAGGCAGCAGTTTAACAAAACACTCCGTTCCCCATTGCAGATGCCCCAAAAAGCCACAGCACATGACCTCCGGTGAGTGATTCCCCAATATATGAATGGTTGAGAAGGAAAAAAGCAGAGCTACAGGTTCACAGTTTTAAATTTTAGGCTAAAAGATGTTTAAAGGGATTAACAAAGTTAGGCAGAAAGAGACGGGAAGACACTTTGGGGGAAGAGGTAATTTTAGAAGCACACTATTGGTGGCAGAGCAGTGTATAAACCTCTCTCACACACATCACCTTGCCATTTTGAAGCTTTGCTTAATACCAACAATGTTTCCCTTCTTTTTGGAATAATATAATATCACACTATAATATAATTGCAGAAGTGTTTTCTGAAAAAAATGTAGAACTCATCTGGAGAGCTCAGCTAAAGCCATTTAATTGCTGCCATTACAGAAAATTAAAAGACAAGTCTAGCCAATACTAGGTGTCCCTTTAGATTTCTAAAATATTTGTCTTTCCTGTCCTGAAAAATAAACTAGTAAGTTGGTTTGAAAAAACATAAGAGGCTTGATAGAGAAAATGATTGGTGCCTGTGAGATGTAGTGACTAAGAGTTGGATAAAGACCTGGAACAGTCAAGCTTTTCCTCCAACTTGCAAATTCTTCAAAGTCTTTGAACCAATCATTCACCCTCTGAGTCCAACATACCCCATAGGACTATTGTTGTAAAGACAAAACTGGAGGAAAGACTGCTGTGTACATCTCTGTGAACTGCTAGAAGAAATGAAATGTTATCAAACAAACAGACAGAGAGACAAACAAATATGGGCTATTGACTCTGCCCATTAAAACAGCCCTTGTAGGTTTTTCCAAGTATAGTGAAACCTGAAGAAACTGTTCATCAGAAGCTACAATGGAATGTGTAACCATATCACAATAAATGACTCTTCTTTCACACATCCTATAGTCAACTTTGCACTATCTTACTTGGCACTGGATTACCTTCATGACCACATCTCTCCATGGAATCAACCCAACCACCTCGATTATGTGGAGAAAAGCAGCTTGTTTCATTTATCCTTGGGAGAGCAGGGGGCCCTGGAGAGTGGAGATCCCTTGTTCTTCTGTTGTCAGAGGGAGCCTCCGGAATAGCCTCCCATAGGAAGTACACTTGGCCCCCCCCTGAAAGCTTCTTAAAATGTAGCTTTCCAAGGGGCTTATGGGGGCTGGTTCTAGATGCTTTTTGGTATACCTGTTTCTCTATTTTTTACTGTTGGTTTTTAATTTTTTGTGAGCTGATGAGAATCTGTATACCACTGGAGGGGGGGAAATGTGATAAATACTATAAAACTTACATATATAAACTATGCATTGTATGAAATATTTCCATCTAACCATCTTAAATTCTGCATCATTACACAAGCCTAACTTCTAACATTATGTGGGAAGGTTAGCATTAGGAGAGAGGAAGAAATCTTTCCAATTTTCATCCTGCCCATTCCATTTGTAACCCGAGGATTCGTGGGAATGAATCTTGTACTTTAAATCAGATCACTCCCTCCTTTCGCCCATGGATTCGCTAACTGAATGAGAGGGTAATTAAATGCACGTGAGGTATTTCAGGGTGGGGAAGGCCATGGAGGGCCTAGTGATGGAACATGCCACCTGCCTAAGACCACCCAAGGCCTTCCCGACCCACTAAAATACCTCATGCTCTCCATAATTGCTTTCCCCACACACACACACCCAACCTGCTGTGTCAGGTCACTTACCTTGTGAAGATCTAGCAAGCAGTCTCTTCTTCAGCCTTTCAGCTGTGTGCACCCCTCCAATGCTCTGTTGCAGACTGAAATAGACTGAAATGGAGCTTCCGAGGGGTGGATCCGCCCCTCTGATGCTCCATTCAGGCCTCTGTAGGTCTCCCCTGGTACCTTACAGGCTGAAATGGAGCTTCCAAGGGGCAGATCCACCCCTCGGAAGCTCCATTTCAGTCCGCAACATGCCAGGGGAGGCCTGCGGACACCCGTACAGAGCGTTGGAGGGGCGCACACAGCTGATAGGCTGGAAGGGAGACTGCTTGCTAGATCTTCACAAAGTAAGTGAAGATCCAGCACAAGTCCAAAAGCTTAGAAGAGCTTTGGTCCTGGTGACCGACCTACATTGGATCCTGCAACATAGCTCTGAGGTTGAGCTCCATCTTCTAAGATGCTTCCTATCACTCTTGTTTTGCTCTGATTCGTTTTGCATTGCTTTCCTGGTGGATGGACCAGAGATCTTCTGAGAAGTAAAAATGACCCTGCAGGCTGCTGTTCTGCTTTGCAACCTTTTGGCTTTCCTTTTAATTATAGCATCTATAATTAAAAACATCTTGAATAAGTCATGAAGTCAGGCATGCAGGGAGCCTACTAGTGCCAAACCTTACATGTTGGAGATCATAGATAAAACGTGTTAGGAAACAAGCAAAACAGATATCAGAATCTCAGATCTCAATTTTTGCTGCAAGTTATCAAACATCAGCAGATCCGCCCCTTGGAAGCTCCATTTCGGCCCGCAATATAAGGACGAACAACTGCCTTGGTACTGCAAGATTTGTAGTTTCAGGGCTTATCACATAACTTTGAATGTTCGCTAAGGGAGCATTCGTAACCTGGGGATTATTTGTATTTTCTCCACACAATGCAGAATTGGCTCCCTTTGTATGATGTTTACTTGTCTCATCCCCATTAGGCAACTTAGAGGATTCTATCCTCCCTGAAAAGGCTCTGTCCTAGCTCATAAATAGGTTTTTTTTAATTTAGTTTTGTTTGCTCTTCTCTGTCGTTTTCCCCCAGTCTACAAGAACCTTTATGAGCAGCAACCAGTGTACAATGTTCCAACTGATGTTGCACCAGCACAAATTTGAGCAAGCGTGCTACAAATTGTACAGTGTAATTTTATTATTTCTTACTAAATGACCCACAATTTTCTTCTAGCAACTGCACACAGGTTCACTGTTTCTTCTACCTCTCCACTGCAATGCAAGTCCTCTTTGCTGATCAGTCACTGTCAGTTCAGACCACCAACAGCATATTAATGAAGATAGCTTCAACCACCTCCCTTTTTCCCCATTCTAGGCATGTCTTTCTATTGCTTCTGTTAAAATGTATAGGGCTAATAAGAATGGCAGGAATGGAACGCGTGAGAACCAGACTTTAAATTACAAATTAAAGCATGAGATATGCAGATGATACCACTATGTATGTTTTTAGCTGAATTAATTAAGGAGATAAAAATGGAAAGTAAAAAATCCAGTTTAGGGTTAAAACCCTTATATTATAGGATCCAACCTGGGTCGATCATGGGAACCAGAGGTTTAGTCTTCCGAGCTTTCGGACTCATGCTGGAGCCCATCCTCAGGGAACTTCTCTGTAGCAGAGTATGTGCTTTGAACTATTCTGTGTGTGGTGTTTATATGGTGCCTCTTGTATGTGGCTTTTTAGTTGTTGATTGGTGTGTTGTTTCCTTATGCTGCCAAGCCTTCAGCAATCTACCGTAAGTACTTTATAAGCTGGTGGTAAATCAGCACGCCTGTTGACTGACTTATATTATACATTATCAAGACTTTATCGACCTAATAGAAGAGAAATGAAGCTGATTGATAGCTTTCTATTCTTGGGCTCAAGAATCAATAAAAATAGATAATGTGCAGGAGAACTAAATATGCAAACTAAATTCAAAAGAAGAAGTCTTTCAGGAATATAGAGGAGATCAAGAAGCTAGGGACATCTGAGTGACAATAAAGATCAGAAAAATTAAAATATGGTTTTCCCATAACTTTTATAAAATTGTGGAAGGTGAATACAGAAAAATAAAAGAAAGAAAGACAGATACTTCTGAATTGTGGCTGTGTCTGCAAAGAGAACCAATTAGTCCCACAAGAAGTAAGGAATGGATGCTTCCTTGAGGCGATGATCAGCAAGCAGAAATACACATACTTCCATTGTGTAATACGAGTGGGGTTTTTTTTTTTAAAAAAAAAGTGATAGTATTGGACAATATTGAGACAAATGCAAGGGGAAGACAATGGGTAAAATCAGTGGCTGAATTGAACAGATTGCTGGAATGTCTTTGAAAGAGACTTGCAATTTATTACTACTGTAGACAAATCAAAATGACCAGCATTTGACCATGCAGCGATAGGAATCCAATCTGACTCATGGCACCTAATGGTTTAATGTTGAAATATATTTTCCTACTCACACATTTTGAAGAAATCATTCCTAAGTCCCTTGCTGTGGTTTTAAATAATTTGGTGTAACTAGCAAATGTGCTGGCCTCACTGCTCACCACAAATCCTTTGCCATTTATTAACAAATTAAAAAACACAGATCACAAGGAATAATGTAATAGATGATCTGATTTTTATCTTTCCTTGAAAGAATTGTCCATTTATTCCTATTTCAAATTTCTATTTTTTAACCAATCATAAATCCGCATAATGGCCATACTCTTAGACACAGGCCTAAAGTAAATGTAAAAATCTATTAATATCGAAATCCTTTTTGAACTATTAGCCATGTACACTGCAATGTCACACCTGCCTTTGTGATCTTTTTTATTTCCACTTGAGAAGAAAAAGGACAAAGAGGTATCAGCAGATGGCAGCACCTGGCTGATTTAGGAAGCTAAGTAATATTAGGTTACTGTATGTTATACTTGGGTGAAAGACTCCAGGGGATACCACAGCTGTAGACTTGACTAGGAAGTCTAAAAACATCTGCAAGGCAATGACCAGCTACTTCGGCACTGTTTCTAACATTCAGTTTAAAGAATTCTCATCTTACGGAGGAACAGTAGTTTTTAAAACACTTGAACAGATTTTGGCATGAGAACAGCAGCAAGATATCTTTCATTACTTTACGGATCATGGTCTCCTAAGTTTGCTTTTCCATGCACTCCATTCAAGGTGATTCTGGGTTTGTTTTTGCTATGAGGGTAAGAAAGGCCTGAGGAGGTTCTGAGATGCTAACACTCTGTAATGATCTTCATAGAGAGGGCCACACTTGCTTTCCACAGTCTTTAAAAGAGCTGGTTTTTAAACAACTGAATTGAAAATCTGTTTATCCATTCCATTCTATTTGGTATATTCTGACTTGATTTGATTTTGTTATGTGTCTTGATATATAATGAGGCAGTGTATAAATCAGATAAATAGATACATTTGAACTGACTTGGGTCATATGATGTGCTCAGCTGATTTAACCAGGATATACCAAAAGCATAACTGCCTGTGTTTGTTTAACATGCTAAGTTGTAAACTGTATATAAACCATTTCTTATAAGCCATAATTGATCCATTCTTTCAATAAACTGAACCAAAATGAAACAAATCTCATTAAGCTTAGGTAATATGTGAATTCAGTTGCTGCATTTGATTATTTGTATCAGTGTATTTCTATCCTTCTCCATTTCATGCCGTTCAATATCTTGGACCACAAGTCACTCTATCCTCCCCCTAGGTTTCTGCATAACATCACTAACTCCTACAAACTGAGAGTCTAAATCACATGTACAGGTAGAAGTCCTTGACTTATGATCATTCATTTAGCAATTGTTTGAAGTCATGATGGCACTGGATACCTATGACCGATCCTTGCACTATTGACCATTAGTGTCCCCATGGTCACATGCTCATGATTCGGGCACTTGGCAACCATTGCACATTGATGACAGTCAATCTCACCATCGTAGCTGGCTTCCAACAAGCAAAGACTGTGGGGAAAGCCAGATTTACTTAACAACTCTGCAATTCGCTTAACAACCACAGCAAAACATTGTAAAATCGAGAGTGACTTACTTAGCAACCACCTCACCTAGTGCCAGAAATTCCAGTCCCAATACTAAGTCTATCTGTGTCCAAAAAAAAATCACAGTCTGAATTTATCTTACCAGGAATTGGTAAGATAAATAGTCTCAGTGACCTTAAATAGTCTCAATGACTATTTAAGGAGAAAAACATTTGTCTTCAAATGTGCAAAGAGGAACATCTCTTCCTGTATGAAACCTGCCATATGTCTGAGTTTTGAAAACGTATGTCCCATGTTCTTGCTAATGAGCTGCCATGCTTCTCTTTTAATGGATTGTAAAGGGAATTTAAATGTCATGGGGAATTTGCATGTTTACAAATTATTGTAAGATTCTCATCTGAAACTAAAAAAAAAAAGGAAAAGAAAACTAAGACGTAATCAATGTCTGTCAAATAGACTTTAATATTCATCATTGTAGGACAGGAATGCAAAATGTGTAACCAAGTGTTACATGCTGCCCATCAGCATTCTTTGGGACCCATACCCCCTCTAGTATGTGGAGTCATATTTTAGCCGCTGCCACCACTTCCTCCTCCTTGTACAGGCTCCTAGCTTAGTCAAGACCATTGATACCTTGATGGACAGCTCAAGTGTGCAAAAACAGGAGGATTTTTGGGACACATACTCACCTACTTCTAAATTTCTTCCATCAGTATTTCTATAGAGCAAAGAAGAATAGACCTTGGCACATTTGAACCAAAGCCCATACCTGAAGATGCTAGATATTGTGTGTGTGTATGTGTGTTCCAGCATAACTGTGAAACACCTTGAGCAATTTCAACCAAACTTGGTACACAGATGACTTATTCTCTGGAAACAAATACTGTGAGGGGTAAGACACCCCTAACACCCCTTGGGTTGTGTTCTGACTCCTCGGGGGGGGGGTGTTCTGTAAAGATACAGCCTACAGTACAGTGGAGTTGCCATAACAGCTTCACAGTACTCCACAAGTAGGCATTTGTAACAGGGCATGCCTGCACCACTATGAGACCCACACGACGTACGTCACGCAGATCACATACGAGACAACATTTCTTGATGCTTCTAGGGGCACAGGGAAAACATTTTAAACTAATTTAATTGTTGCAGAAATCAGGGAGAAGTTGCTCTTGCCATCAGCTCTTCAGGAATTGTGGAAACGTTAATGGAAGGAGGGAGGACAGCCCATCCCGTACTTACGTTGCCACTTCACATCGCCATTCCTGTCTAATACAGGATTGGGATAAATAAATACCTGGGCAATGCCGGGTTATCAGCTAGTAACCTATAAAACAAAGGGCTGACATTTCTTGATCATAGCAGTAACTTACATGGGAAATGGTCTGCAGAGAATTTTGCTAGAGGACATTTTTAGAATACTACCTTTTAATATCCTTTATGAAGACCTTGCTCCTTCCCCTCGATGCTGCCTATTTTATTTTCTAAATAGAAAATAGGAGTGCTTCATGCTAATGGCTGAGCTGTTTTTACATAGCAATGTCCACTTCTAACAATAGATGATCTTAATATATTCACTTTTTGAATATAGAGTAAGTCTGAATTTTAACTTCATTTTGATATTGAGACCTTATACAGGACCAGTTCCTATAGATTGCACTGAAGGGTGAAGAAATGCACAGCACTAAAATAAGTAAATGAAAGAATTCAATTCTGCAGGTTTAAGTACTACAAATCTTACTGATCTATAAATTGCATTAGAATATTACGTGTTATTAAAACCTGTAACAAACAATAAATGAACAAGGCCATCAGAGGTACAAAGACAAACATTTCCACAGTAACATGACTTTGTTCCTTTTAGGTTTGTTACTTTGCTGCAGTTTCATTGTCCAAATAGCAAAAAGCAAACCTTCTACTAATTTCGCTATTAATTTATCATTGTATTCTGTAAGGATTTCTACCCTAAAAAGTAGGTTTTTTACCTAAAATCATTTTAAATAATAACATGTAAAAGGTTTTTTTTGGTTTTTTGTTTTAGAAAATAGCCTAAAATTTAACCAGTAATCCTAGCAAGAAAGGAGTGTAATCTTGCTTGGTATTTTCTTCACTATTTTTCTGAGGAGTTATGGGGCACCTACCACAAATAAAGTCAGATTTTTAGACTTTTTCTCAAAATTTCTATGAAAATTTCAGAGCAAAGTCAAACCACTCATATGATACAGGAATTAGCTCTCTCTTGTTTTTATACATAAGATGTACCAGGGAAGGAATGGCAATTTCTTTCTGTGGTAAAGTAACAAGCACTATTTGATATGTTTATTTTCTATGTTATGCTGGCTTTTTGGGTTTAGGACATTTTAGAAGAATTAGGCCCCGTATAAGGTAAAGGTTCCTCTCGCACATAGGTGCTAGTCGTTCCCGACTCTAGGGGGAGGTGCTCATCTCCATTTCAAAGCCAAAGAGCCAGCGCTGTCCGAAGACGTCTCTGTGATCATGTGGCCGGTATGACTAAACGCCGAAAGCGCATGGAACACTGTTACCTTCCCACCAAAGGTGGTCCCTATTTTTCTACTTGCATTTTTACATGTTTTCAAACTGCTAGGTTGACAGAAGCTGGGACAAATAATGGGAGCTCACTCTGTTACGCAGCGCTCAGGATTCGAACCACCGAGCTTTCTGATCGACAAGCTCAGTGTCTTAGCGTCTTATTAAAATACAATTGCAATTCCTTGGTTGGACATTACACTTCTATTTTGGGATACAGTCTATGAAAATTCTAAATGCAAACATTCTCCTCCATGATAAATCACTCATTTTTATGGCATGTGCTTTTTAATAGACTGTGGCCATTACAAAAAAATGTTTGTACCAAAGTTCTAGGCAAGCGATGAATATTTAACACCCTTTCTCTGAAAGGGTGGGAGGAAAAAAAAAAGTATCTGGAGGTTTGACCAAAAAAAAAGAGTTCATTTTTAACATACGAAAGGCATGCTGGCATCGTCCACTTTTGCCCGGTTAATGCATCAAAAGGCAGAAAGAGAATGGAGAGAGGACCCTACTAATGTAGAAGAGGAATTATTCTTGCTTTTGTATAAATGCAAAAAAGAAAAAAGAAATCTACATTCATGTCTGTTTATCACCTGTATCCCTTGCCATGGATTTGAGTGTTTAATTCCTGGGATTAGCCCAGGGGGAAAAAAAACCAAAGGTGGACAATTTCTCCTTTTCGTGGTCTTGTTGGCCATGGATTCTAGAGAAAGCCAGTTCAACAGGCCACCAGTCAAGTAGACTCTTTGCACAAATGTAAAAAGAAGAGCTGCACAATGTGATTTTCTGCACAATTGCTGAGAGTGAGGAGAAGCAGAGACATCTGAAAGCAGTGGAATGTTTTTCAGCATTGAAAGAGGCAACCAGGGAGGCACACCTTTTTGTGAGCTGTAAGCCCCCCACCCCCAACTCACAGTCCACCACAACTCCGGTCCACTGAAATCACTTCCCGTTGATGAATGTTCTCTTCAGCTGCTTTCATAAGTACGGCCAGCCGGCTTCCAGATACATATCCTTTCTGAATAGCAGTCATGAGCTAAAGAGACAAGATAGAGAAAGCTTTGAGGTCAATATACTCTGTGTCACTGCATTATTAGATGATACTTTTATCTCCAAATCCCTCCTTAGAAGTCTTTCATTATAATTTATCATATCTCTACCAGCTTGATGTTGGGTGGTCCAGTTTTCTTAAATTTTTCAACATTATACATGCCCCAATGATTTGAAAATGGCCTCACTTCCTGTACATAGAAGATTGCAAAGGGAAGATCAAGATACACCTGGTCCATCGACCTGTTTGCCAGAAATGGGAGCAGAAAGAGACATTCTTTTTTGTACCCTTCCCAGCAAAAAAGTAACCATCCTATAATACAGATTCAGTCTCTGTGTTTATTTTTATTTCCCATTTTCCCCATCCAATCCGGTATTCCTTTTGGGTTGTTAACGTCTGTTTTGTAAAACCAAAGGGTAGGGACTGATATGTAAACCATTCTGATATACCTTTTTCCCCCTTCTCCGGAACAACAGAATAAAAATGGTTTCAACTCCAACAGCAGAAGCAGCAACATAAATACATCTTTGGACATCTTTTTAAGGAAAGATAGTTCCACAGAAATAAGACAGCAGGATAAACAGTTTTCACTTCTTACACCAGCCTTCCCTTATCTGGGGCCCTTCCAGATGGATGGGCCAATTCCCAGAATTCCCAGCCAACATGGCCTCTGCCGAGAATCCCAGGAGTTAATGGCCACGTATTTGGAGGGCTCTCTTACGTTCCAGCCAATTCAAATAAGCTACCTCTTAAACAAATATGGCAATATTTCCAGCATCGTACTCTCCCTAAGGAATTTGAGGAGACGAAAGCTAACAGATTGGAGAGCAAGCCTGGAGAAGGTTGAAATGTGCCATGAAATGAGACTACTGCTCTTAAAAATATTTAAAAGTAAATTCTATACTTTGGGAGCCTTGCAAACAAATAAGAGATGAGGTGAGATAGGTTTTTTTAAATAATTGGTATGATTTAAACCATACAGCAGATTTTTCAATTGCTCTAAAAATGTTCAGAGAATAGGCTGCTCTTTCTTTCTTCTTTCCTTTCTTTCTTTTCTTCTCTCTCTCTCTCACACACATTTCTGCATTTAGATTCAACAGTGCTTTTTATCTGCAGCCCATCTTGAGAGAGACAATTACCGTTTTCCTCTGCCTTGATCTTGTTTGTTTAACGTGACATGCAGTGAAGAAAGGGCTGACATGGACCGAAATCCCCAGCATTAATTTATCTCATGTTCTGCATTCATCATTGCCACAGCGCAGGAAGGACCTGGCAGTCAATTGAAAAACCTGACCAAGAAAGACTCTGCAAAAATAAACCTGGCGAACAACTGAAAACAAATAAGCAGCTGCTTGCATAAAAGGAGTCAAAGGGACACTTGGAAACATCTTGCAAGTCTCTCTCCAGCCCTCAAATGTGTATCATGCCACATGGGAGGGGGGTTTTGGGGGGGAGAACCCCCAGGCACGTGCTCTTTTGTTCTACTTCACACTAAATTATCCCCTCCGATTCACAGAATAATGGAACAGTTTATAGGACAAGTCATACCAAATAGCTCAATTCCAATGTCATCACCAAAGCAGGACAGTTTAGCAATAAAAATGTACTGCAAGCTCTTGCTGATACCTTTCTTCCATACCCAGCTCACTAACTTCCTGTCTGTTCATCTATCTTCCCCTCGCTTTCCTGGTTTTTGACAGCCACATCTAAAACTGGGATCACTAGGATTACTGTTGGTTGTATTTTTGCCTCCGATGTGGCGTAAGAAAACCTACTTCAACCAATGAAGATCTTAGCAAATGGATGGATTTATAATGAAAGATGTAGCCCTTCATACAGTCAGTCTCCAATCTATTCAGGGTTGAAGAAGTCAATCCAAGCATCTCACATTGTGACCAATAAGCAACTGGAAGCTAGTGCAGTTCTTTCAATGCAGGCATAAAAGTATGGTGGTATTTTATACCATTTTGTAGCTTAGTTGCTGCATTGTAGACCGTGTTGCCGAGACTTGCCTTTTGTGAAATGGGTGGCCATATTAGTGTGGGACATAAGTAAATAAATTCTTGCACCAATTGTAGCTATCCTACAATTTTCAGGTATAGTCCTATGTAGGGCCTATTCTAATATTGATGAGATATAATCAAGGTATAGATAATTGTCACAAAATCACCATGGAAAGGACCTTCAACATCACTGTGTAAAGGTGTCAAAGGCAATTTGCTAGCAACAAATTCAGTGGATGAAGATCAAGGAACACTCTCAGATTGCATAGATGCTCTTTCAATGAGAACCAAAATTTCAATGCTCTATTAAAAAAAAAAACTTTAAACGTCAATAGTCACACTCAAATACAACATTTACACTCTTTCAAATTCTACTATGGTAATGAATGCAATCACCTTTTTTGTTTATTGGCCAGAAATAACCAAGGTAAAAAAGGAAAGTGGTAGAGTTCAACATTAGTGGAACTTGGTTTATTTTATTCTGCTATGTATGGATGAGGAAATATATGCTCCCGATAGTGAAAATAATGCTGTTCTTATGACAAGGAGTTATTAGCAAATAGACGAGAAAGAAGGAAAGAGAGGGAGGGAGGGAGGAAGGAAGGAGCTAGAAGACATTAGGCGTAATTCCTAAGGTTTAAATATCCAACTGCAGGAGCAAACTGAACAAATAAAAGATCAAGGCCCATGTTGGGTTGGCAAAAAGATTAAAATACTGAAGAAGGAACATGCAGTGAAATGAACATTACTTGAGAAATGCCGGAATCTAACCAATTCCCAATACGCATCCCAAGTGCTTCACACCACCTGATTTAAGAGGTATTTATTTATTCTTATACCCACCCTCCAAGCTATGCCCACAGAACCGGTAGGGAAAATTTTTGAATCCCACCACTGCTGCAGTCATGTGAACAAAATTTGGGTGTTGGCAAGCGACTTGCACATTTAGTTGCAGCATCCCACAGTCATGTGACTGCTGACCTTCTCTTCTGTTTCCCACAAGCAGAGTCAGTGGGTAAGCCAGCAGGTAAGGTAACAAATCCCTTGGATAAGTCTTCACCACACCCCAGCCATTCTTTGCTGGTTTGTACCCACTAGTACCCTCCTTCCCTGGCCTCCCTGCGCTTACGTGTATGCTCAACTTCCATACCTTGTTTCTCTAATCTCTCTGCCTTGCACTCATACTTTCATGAACGCCACACCCTCTTTCCCAGCCTTCCTGAGCTCTCCTCCCCAACTTGTACATAGCCTGCACTGTGTCTCCCCTCTCCTGCCCCATGTGGCACCCTCATATTCCTTCTCTGGAACATTCTTCACTTCTCTCTTAATGACCTACATGTTTTAGTATTATGATGAAAACCACAAGTGCCTAGATAGCCATCACTAAACAATGTGGCGCAGTGGTTAGAATGTAGTACTGCAGGCTACTTCTGCTGACTTGCTGGCTGCCAGCAGTTTTGCAGTTCGAATCTCACCAGGTTCAAGGTTGGCTCAGCCTTCCATTCTTCCAGGGTGGGTAAAATGAGAACCCAGATTGCTGGAGACAATATGCTGACTCTGTAAACCACTTAGAGAGGGCTGTGAACTAGTATATAAGTCTATTGCTATTTTTGATCTGATCACTTAGCAAAGACAATCACAGTGGCTGTCATAAATTAAGAATTACCTGTGAGATGTTTGATTTTCAGTACATCAAGAGTAGTGTAATTGTCCCGGCATCAGGAAAGGGTCAGGCAAAGGAGAAATTGCCTACAGAAATTGCTTTTTTTTTCTCCCCACCCCTTCACAGGATGGAGAGATTGGATTTAAGTCTCCTGCTTCATCTCAATCATTCCCTCTTCTTTCATACACTGTTTTATAATTCACTCCTCATACTTTTCCCCTAAACGTTAAAATCATTTTAGTGTATTTATTTTGTATTGGAAGTTATATTGCATAGACCTTATTGCATGTATTTCAAAAAAAATGTTTTTGAAAACGCTTGAGACTTCTTTTGTTGTTTCAACAAAGGTACTAATGGTAGTTCTGTGCCTAATCTCATTATATTGAATTACATTTGATGAAGCTGATAGGAAAACAAAACATAGATATTGTTGTAACATATGTCATCTGTGCTATGCTTTATAATTAGAAACTTTGTAATTATAAACTTTGTAATGGATTCTTGTTTATCTTCAAATAATTATATTATTTTAACATTAACTGGAATAGTTTTATTTTACCCTTTGTTATCTATTAAATAGACAAAATGATAAAAAGTATATTTTAGATTAACTGAGCTATGAAGAGATTTTGAATATTAAAAATATTTTTGTGTTAGAAATTCATGAATGATTTTTTTAAAAATAACAATTACTAAAATACAATCACTAATTGTTATTTCAGGATATGCCTAGTTCTTTTAATGTCTTAAAATAATGTACTAATTAGAGCTTTGATTTCAGATTTACGGTGGCTGAACACTGAAGGTTCACTTTCTTTATACGAACATCTTTGTGGAAAAGTAGTGGTATTAGATTTCTTCACCTACTGCTGCATCAATTGCATTCATATTTTGCCTGATCTTCATGATTTAGAGGAGAAGTACTCTGATAAAGGTATTAAACCAGTCAATACTTTGCTCAAAGATAGATAACAGACTTCAAGAGGTCTTGGACTTTGACTGCTTGTGGGAATGTAACAACTCCAGGCTGATTCCCTTCTTGACTCTGCCTTTAGGCTGTGCCTCTCCATTACTACACTCTCCACATTCATGAACTAGAGCCAGCTTGATAACTCAGTGTTAAAACTTTGGCCCTCCTTCCTTAGCTGCTCCTTCCTTTCTAAATCCTTTAAAAATGAAGATGGGAACTATACGTAAATATAATTGTATTCTCAGTTGCAAAAAAAATTGTTCCTTTTAAAGATGAAAATGTAGGCAGTACCTGGAGATTTTATTGGGTGGTGTTTGCCTTTTCCAAAAATCCTACTATTATCTTGTAGTTTGTGATTGCAGAAAGTCTGAAAAATGTCTAAGAGTACAAGCACAAATCGCTATGCCTTGAAATACACATTTTATAAAACACCACATGATTCCTCAAATGTAGTTGTTTCAAATCCAATGCCAATATTATAGATGATGCTTAAATACAGAGAATTGTTTCATGACATTGTCAATGTTAGTGCATATCTTTCAACTATTATGCCATATATAAAAATTGTAGGTCTCTATTGATACATGCATCAAATCTACAGAAATTAATGCCAACTAACATACCGGTATTTGTCTAATGTTTTCCTGTCTTATCCTTGCTAGGGCTATTTCTGCGTTCATAATGGTATTCACAAGGTTATTTTAAACCCTAATGCACATTCTTATCACATCGACAGTCTGGAAATGACCTGTTGGACTGCTGTATGAGGAAATGCTTCTTGACAGAAATACTTTGGGATAGAGCCAGTGCTTTTTCAATGCAGATTTAAATCTAGCCTTATCCTAGAATTTTACTGTGCAATTTTTTATTTTACTGTGCAATTTTTTATTTTATTCTTTTTGCTCTGTTGTCAATGAAATTGTCTCAAAATATAGCTTATTTTTCTTTTAAACAGAAAACATATTATTCTAATCAAATTAATTTGCCTAAATACAGATTGCTAGTGGATTATTGCTTTGATCTATACAAAATCAGAACACACAACAGGTTGTGTTCTATGATTTTTCATTCATTCTCTTTTTTTGTCTACTGCTTCACTATGCATTGTGAAGTTTTGCTTATCTTTTAGATGAAATTACGAGCAGAAGAAATAGGGATAGAATAGCAGATCCCATTTCAGTAGCAACAGTTTAAAACACTTTGTATAGCAGCAGTTTAAAACATGAATGTATTGCATATTCATTAGTAATTTATGTACTATATTTTCTGTTGTATTTTTATAGCGATGATGAAATTTGGTATTTTATGATATCTCATTGCTATTTCTGTTCAGATTTTAATGGATATATTTAGTGTCATTGTTATTAAGTTATGGTGGCACAGTGGTTACAATGCAATGTTGCAGGCTAACTCTGCCGACTGCCAGCAGTTTGATCCTGACCAGCTCAAGATTGACTCATCCTTCCATGGTCTGTAAAATGAGGACCCAAATTGTAGGGGGCAATATGCTAATTCTGTACACAGCTTAGAGAGGGCTGTAAAGCACTGTGAAGCGGTATATAAGTGCTATTGCTATTGCTATTATTCCTTCATTTCATTGCATATTTACTTATAACCAAATAGCACTCACTTTTGGCTATTTAGTGAAAGGAAACATAATAACAACTCTCACTTGTGGAGTAAGACTAAATTCTACTTAGTACTGATGGTAGCAGCTCTAGAAATCCAGTCTGCATTAATTATGCTACTTACTGTATCTTCAATTCTTAAAATAGGAAGAGGAAGGAAGAATAATTTATAAACTCTTGCAGACTTCTGCATGTCTTCAAAATGATAAGCAGAATGCAGCATTATCCTTATTCCTATTAAATGCTTCTATCACTTTTGAACTCTTATTCTAAACTTAAATTAAAAGATAGCACATGAAATGTTTTATTATTTATTGCAGTACCCTTGATACTCTCTTTATCAGATCGTTTTTATAACAGACAAAAATACAATTGAATTCTAATCAAATAAACCATTAAAAGCATTTGTTCTACTTGGTAATAAATTAAATTAAATACAATATAAAAGTCACTTAAGCATGTGGGAAAGGATACTGAAATCAGACCTATCATTTCCTCAGTTCTTTTGATCTAGGATTCTGTCTCTTTACAGAACATAAGGTTATTTATGGTGATATTGTGTCAACTCTGCATAATAGAAAGATGAAGATTTCTGGGACTTCTTTTTCTCAGAATGGCATTGTAACAGTTCCTCCCTGTATCTATCTCATGCTGTCTTGTAAAATGGGGCTGTGAAAATAACCTTGAGAGACAGGACAAAGAACCATAGCCTCAGACATCCCGCTGAACTGTCCAGTTTTGTTATCCAGTCTTCTGGTTTGTAAAGTTTCATTCAAAAAAGTACTGCTGGGCCCATTTTGAAGTTGATTATATAAACTATCCAGTATGTTAACCACCATAAAGGTGTTATAATATGTTCAGGTGTGTTATAGTATGTTCAGTGTTTAAGCAAGACTCCACGTTTTATTTGTTGCTTTGTCTTAATTGAGGCTGGTCCCTTTCTTAGCTTTAAATCTTGATGCTGAGGTTGTAGCTTTAGGCTTTCTCATTTGAATGCTTTATTATGAATTTTAGAAATCTGTTTTGATAATCCTTGATTTCTTCTGTGTTACACCCCCCCCCCAGAATACCCTCTAGGGAGGGGCAATCTGAACCCAAGTGCTGTTACATATTTAAAGGAAAATCAGGAAAATATACATTTTTTATTAGATGTACATCCAGGTTTTCCTTTGAAATTGCTCTAAGCAGGTTGTTGTTGTTGTTAGCTGCAAAGTCGTGTTCGACTCATCGCGACCCCATGGACAATGTTCCTCCAGGCCTTCCTGT
>JANHFQ010004470.1:165745-176459 GCA_032468035.1 Aparallactus werneri
CAACCTTGAGCCTGGTGGGATTCGATCTCCCAAACTGTTGAACAAGTCAGCAGAGGTAGTCTGCAGTACTGCATTTACCCACTGAGCCACCTCGGCTTGATAAATCCTGCAAACATGGAACTAGAATCTCGAATTTATTTTGCAGGCCTAGATTTTATTTTTCCAGGAATCTGCTTGATCAGCCGCAAATGAATGGAAGGATTTAAATACTGGTAGTTCTCGACTTACAACAGTTCATTTAGTGACCTTTTAAAATTTACAATGATACTGAAAAAAGTGACAGTTTTTCACCCTTAAGAACACGGTAGCATCTCTATGGACACGTGATCAAAATTCAGACACTTGGCAATTGATTCATATTTGTAACGGTTGCAAAGTCCTAATGTTGTATTAAGATGTGTGGTTAAAATAAATAAATAAAATGATTCGTGAGTAGAAGAGCACTGAAGAATTTCAGTGCTCGGAAGAAATACCACAAAGAAGAGTTGTTCTCCAAAGCACCTGAGGGGAAGACAAGAAGCAATGGATAGAAACTAACCAAGGAGTGGGTCAACCTAGAATTAAGCAGAAATTTCCTGAGTTAGAACAATTAATAAGTGGAACAACTTGCCTCCAGAAATTGTGGGTATTCCAGCACTGGAGATTTTAAGAAACGACTGGAAGCCATTTGTCTGAAATGGTATAGGATCTGCTGCTTGAACAGGGAGTTGGACTAGAAGACCTCCAAGGTCCCTTCCAACTCTGTTGTTCTGTCCAAGGGTCATGTGATCACCTTTTGCCACCTTCTGACAAGCTAAGTCAATGGGGAAGCCAGATTCATGTGAAAACCGTGTTACTAACTTATCAACTTCACAGATTCACTTAATAACCGTGGCAAGAAAGGTCTTTATCATTACCTATTTTGAGGAAACATGGAGTGGCAAAATCTGTTTGCATCAAAGATGGACAGAATGGTGCCTTAACCACTGGACCAAGCTGGAGGGCCAGTTTGATGTAGTGGATAAGGTGCCATGCTAGAAAGCAGGAGACTGTGAATTCAACTCTCGCCATAGCTATGAAAAGCCCAACTGGGTAACTTTGGGCTAATCATTTTCTTTCAGCCCAACCCACCTCAAAGGGTTTCTGCTATGGGGAAAATAGGAGGAGGAAGGTGTGTTGGGTATGTTCACCGCCTTGAATTATTTGTAAAAATAATAAAAGTGGGATACAAACAATAAGGCTCACAAATAAAAATTGGAACTAGTCAGAGAGATGGGATTGGGTGACACCAGGTGTGAAACTGTACTTAAGAGTCTTAGAAGTGTAGCACCAGAGGCCTTACCAGATAATGAATTTCTCCTTGAGGGGGAAAGGATGCTGAGGGACAGATCAGAATTAGGATTTACTTGGTTGAGGCGGCTTTTAATTATGTTGTTACCCACTTCTTTTGTATCAGCCTTCAACATGTCACAGACATCTTATTGCAATGTCAGTTAAGTAAATGCAGAGTGTTAAAATGAAAACCAAATGTTGTCAGTGCCAGTTTATGGAAGCCACACTGAAATGTCACTCAGAAAAATGTCATGACAGCTTTTCTGTGTCCATTTTACAATACTGTGAATAAGTGCACTGATGTCAGTGTATGTTACTAAAGAGGGGATAATTAACATGTCTTGTGGGTATATATAAGTGCAGACATCTATGTAAACAAACAAAAAAAATCCACACAGGTCAAATTCTGAAGCAGAATGGAAGACAGAAGTAAAATCATAAATCACGGTCAGACAATTTTTCATTTAGTGACTATCTTGCTTCATGTAAGAATCAAAGTAAGACATCATTTTTCCTCTTAGTGACAACATTTCTTAGCAAATGCCCAAATTCCTGGTCTCAACTGTGGTGCTGCTAAGTGAGGACGTACCTATGGAAAATTATAAAGCACCACCAAATGCATACTCATACTAACCTAAATTACAATTAAAAAGCTATCCATTACAAATGCGGTTCTGATTCACTCTACCTGTCCCAAGGTCACTGGAATCAAATAACCCGCACCATCTTGTGGGATACAAGCAGAATGGGGACTTCTATCATCTCAGGAGAACAAGATATTCTACAGCAGGGTCTCCAACCTTGGCAGCTTTGCTGGCTGAGGAATTCTGGGAGCTGAAGTCCATAAGTCTTAAAGTTGCCAAGGCTGGAGACCCCTGTTCTACAGCATGGGAGCTGTCACCAAGAAGACACACCTCTGGGGTATCATCTTTTTATCCTCATAGGGGGAGGAGACCATGAGCATTTGGGTTGAATACACAGATGGGGCAGGCTTGGTCTCATGAGACAATCCCAGAAATACTGGTGTCAAGCCTTGTAGCGTTTTATAAAAATGCTAGAAAACCCATGACCTGTTGGGTCATCATTTCAGAGATATTGCCTCACCTAGACAAACAGAATGGTCAAGGTAGGCAAAAAATCTGCAGGAGTAGGAGGGACTTACCAATGAGTTTCTTTGTAGAAAAGTAGCACAGACCATTGGACATGATGATGACCACTACAGCATGTGGTGTAGTAGCATTAAAGCCACATTTCAATCCTATCGGGTTCCGGGTCCGAGATTTTGGACGTCTTTTATAAGTTAGCCCATCTGAGCTACATTGATTCAAAAACTATATACTGTATATATGCTCTACAACACATTTGTTCCAACTGAAGGTTACAAACATTCATACTAACACAATTTGTATTACTTTGAGTTAGAAAGGACTATATTATTTTTCTCACATACCTATCTTTGGTTCAATGTTTTAAATTACTGGATGAAAGATGAGATATACAGTATAGAGTTAACAAATAAAGTGAGATAAATATACATAAACACAAACAGATTCTAACAGGTGGTTGTATTTTTTTCTGGTTCAAATTGACCATCTACTTTTTTTAAAAAAGTACAACCAATCAACAGTTTTATAAACTACTGTCTGTTTCATAGGACATCAAGAAAATTCTACTTACATGACCTTGTCTAAACCAACTTGCATTATGATCCCAGGTATTAAAAGAGACAGGAGACACTATGTCAGAAGTATGTATATGGAAGACGCAGAATTGCTTTTTATGAAGTTTTATGAAAACTTTATCACTCACCAGAAATATATGGAAATTTTTAAATAAATAACGAGGTTTTATTCACTGTAGAGAGAAAAGGCTAGCATACTACAAATAGTGTGCGGCTCGGCAGCTGTGTGTTGTGTCCCACAGTGGAATAGTTGTTGTATTTTACTTATAAAATATGCACTTCCAAGGAAATCATAGACCACAAAGATGCCAAAACAATAAATAAATTTAGATAACAGAGAGTAGAAGCACTTAGTGCAATACTGTAGAAATCTTTTTGATCCGAGTTGAATACAGCTAATTATAGCAGACCTAAGAGCCAAAAGCAAGAGCTGTTTTCTGCTTTTACTTTAATCTGTCACAAGCACCCTAATGCTGCACTGTCATTTCCCACAGCAAATATTATGTATGGCCACCAGCTTTTCATACTTAAACACCCCAGGGTACTAGAGGGCAATGAGAACAAAAGGCACATGTACGAAGATTGTTATTGACATTTGTCTGCCATTAATTTATGCTTGCTGTCTGATGGTATTAGTAATATACCCTATTTACTCATCAGGAAATTCTGACTACAGTTTTGAACATACACACACACACACACACACACACAAACACACACACATCAAATAATCTTGCTGTGCTCGTCAAACTAGGATTACCAACTTTGGTTGGGAGATTTGCCCATTCCTACCAAAATATGCAAACATGGCATGCTTGTAACTCTGTGTATATACTACCCGTATCTCAAAAAGGAACAAGGTAAAAATGTTTTAATAATCACTCATATTAATTTAATAAATATTAATTATTCTACTCTAATAATGCTAATTAAACTCTATTTTTTAAAAAAATTAACTCATCTCCCATGTACTATACATATATGAACTACCATTCTCTGTCTCACACACAAGCCACTCTTATGTACAAAAACACACAAGTGTATACGTACAGTCCTCCTTCCTTCCAAAAGGAGCAGCAATTCTCCCCCATTCCCAAAATAACTAAAATAAATAAAAGCAGGATGGTTAAAAGAAGAGTCAGTTATTCTGGGAAAGAAGAAAAACTACAGAAATTGTGTTGAGAGGCTTCAAACAAGGTTAAATTAACCAGAAGAGACTGTTTGGTATAATGGATAAAGTATCAGACTAGAAATCATGAAATAAAGAGTTTTAGCCCCGCCTGAGGCAGGAAGTTGGGTGTCCTTGGGCCAAACCACTTCTGAAATCTTGCTAAGAAAACTTCAGGGTCTCCAACAACATTGACTTGAAGGCATGCATGCATGCATGCATAAATATCACCAAGCAAGCAGCCCTTTCCATAAGAGCCCATGTTCCAGCTACTTCTAAAAGACATTCACTTAATGTCTCCAGTTACTTGCACCTCCACCGCTCCTTGTTTTTCATACCGATAACCCTCGTTTAGTGACTGCCTCATTCAATGACAGTTCGCAATGATGACAGTAATGAAAAAGTAACTTCCCAACCAATCCTCACATTTAACAACCTTTGCAGATCTATTACAGCAAAGGTAAGCCTAAGTAAGATCCTCAAGCACAGTTGTGGGTTCCCTTAGTAACTGCTTTGCTTACAGACCGAGCTGTCAGTCCCAATTATGTTCACTAAATAAAAACTATCTGCAGTGACTTCTATTCCTCTCGGTAATTATAAGGCAAATTCTCCCACATTGTGGGCAAGTGTAGGAAAACACCACTCATCTTTTCATCCAGAAACTTAAACATTAATGCAGGGGATTGGACTAGAAGATTTCTAAGGTCCCTTCCAACTGTTATTCTGTATAATGGCCAATGAACACTCAAATGATGCCTCTTGAGTATAAAGAAGAAAGAAAATGGCCCTGAAGTAAGCTGCCAGGGAGGTCCTAAGTTTATGGGAGGAAGATGCTTCTTATAAAGAAAATCCCCCTGGGTTCAGCAGGCACCTAATGTTTTATAGGTTGGTTATTCTTTATAAAGTCTTTGGCCAAGTTCCTGAAGAAGCTCCTTTCTAACAGGCTAATTGGATTTCGAAAGATTACAACTGCTTCTTGACTTATGACCAAAACAGGGCTCGAAAATTCTTCATTAAGTGGTGCGCCATCATTAACTGAGGCATTGTGCATTTGATTTTACCACCTTTTTGCCATTCATTGAGCGAATCACTCCCAGTTGTTAAGTGAGACATCACATGACCACAAGTTGAACCCTCCTGCTAGCTTCCCACTGACCTCGATTGTCAGAAGGCCGCTGGGAAGATCACAAATGGCAATCTCATGGCTACAGAAGGCCGCAACTGTCATAAGTACAAGCCGGTTGCCAAGCACCCAGATTGAGATCATGTGACTGCAGGGACGCTGTTATAGTCATAAGTAACAGGACTGGTTGTAAGTCACTCTTTTCAGTGCCATCATAACTTCAAACGGTTGCTAGATGAATGTTAAGCAAGAACTACCGGTACCTATAAATCTACCTTAAAAATGTGAAATACAATTATAAAACATGTCCTAAATACAGCGTTTTACACTGTCTGTTGGTATTCCAAATCCTTATTAAAACAATTTTACTTGATTTTATATTAGCTGGAATAGCCTTCAAAGTATAAATCCTAATTTAAACCAACAAATACAAAAGTACCTGGAAAATGCACTGAGTACTGGCTCCTTTCAATGGACAGATGTTCTAAGGCAGCTTTTTTAACCTTTGCAACTCCAGTTATTTTATTCCCTACAAATAGATTTCAATCAAAGCACTTCTACAACAACCAAATGCGACCTACTGAAGAGAAAGACAGTGGTGGGAAGGCTCAAAAACCCAATTTTGTACTGTTGCCTTTAAAATCCAATGTAATCTATTCTTTCATTACGCATAGTGGAGGAATTAACATCATAGAATTTACATTTTTTTGGGAGGGAGAGGGATGTTCAGCTACTGTCTTATTAATATCACAGACGTGGAAGCTTCACTTTTTTGCAACAACCTTCTCTCCCTCTTTAAAGCAGTATCCATGGTACCATCATCACTATTTCATGGAACAAGATCCATATTAACTAACGGCCTACTATTATGTTCACACAAACCTCACACATATAAATTATATGCTTCAATGCAATCTTTTCTCTGACCGCCCCATGGCACATTTGGGGAATAGTAAGGGAGTTTGCAGGATAATGTTCAAATAACATTGAGAATAATCCTATATTTTTAAGGACAGCATGCAACCTGGAACACATCCTCACTTTAGGTTTCCCTCTCTAAGAATCAGCATTTGATTCTCAAGCCAAAACACACCAATAAAATCTGGACATTTCATCCAGATCCTCATAAATTTGCTGCCTTAAACTCAGAACACGCAAATGGACGAATCTAGCCAGTCAGCGAGCAAAGCCAATTTAATCTGTGGCTCCCCTGAGGTAAATGTAGATCACAGTCCTGCCCCCACCTCCAATTCAGCCATAATCCCTGGTTCCTGGAGGTTAAAAAAAAAGCACTGAAGTGAGAAAAATTCTGCAGTAGGATATAATGATCCAAAATGACAGGGACAATAATGACAATGAATTTCATGTCTCCCAGTCATGTGCTGGGAATGCTTGACTGGGCTGACTTATACAATTAAATTGTTACAGGTACAGCAGGAGATGCAGCTATCGTCTGCAAGTGTTTGGGGACGGTGCCTCCAGCAACCAAAGTGCTATCAAATGCACAGCCAACCTTTTGTTACAAGCAAACTAGGCATCTACTGGTACGTTTATGTGTGGAGCAGTGCCCTGCAATTGGGGAGGCAGGGAGAAGATGGGAGAGTAAGTAGCCAGTAAACTTTTAAGGGGTACCACTACAGCCGCAGAAATTTATTTGATAACCTTAAGAAAACATTGCAGAGCTGGATAAACAAGCAGGGGTGTCCAACTGACAACTTTTAAAACTTGTGGACTTTAACTCCCATGATTCCCAGTCAGCCATCATCTTCTTTTATCGACCCAGTAATCCCTTGCAGGGTGGAGTCTGGGCAACTGAATGGAGCTGAGTGTTTAATGGCCAGGTGCCCTTCCTGTTGCCAATGTGGAGTTTTGTTCAGCAGATATATTCTCATTGTGCCTAGAGAGAGAAATATCTGCCTCTACCTAGGATCCTGATTGTGAGATGACAGCTCCACCTCTAGGCCGCTGCACCAGTCAGCCATGCTGGGGGGAAATTCTGGGTGTTGAAATCCACAACTCTTAAAGTCGCCAAGGTTGGACATCCTTTCCTTATAGTATCCTTACTACAGAGCCCATGTGCAGTATCCACTCCCCCTTTTTATGACACTGCCCAATTTTTGCCAGCAATGCATTGAATGGTTTGGGAGACATTTTTTGACATTTTAAAACAAAAGAGCAATTAAAACAACACGCTGATTGAAAGATAATCCCAAGCCAAGGGGCTGAAAAGTTTGCCTCTATCCACTCCAATGAAATCACATCCATGTGCACCGTGGTTCTCAGGAGCCACAAAACAATCCTTACAAATACAGCTCTTGAACAGCTTAGCCATTTTATTGCCTTGTGTCTGCACAATAAATAAAATCACTTGCAATTCATCAGAATGGTGGGGTTCTTCCTGCTCTCTGAGCTTGGTGGTTTTCTTGGAAACATTTCATTACCAAACTAGGTAATATCATCAGTGCAAACAGTTTGGTAATGAAATGTCTGCAAGAAAAGCACCAGGCTCAGAGAGCACCAAGGACCCCACCGTTGAATCCTGAGCTACAAATATTCTCTTCTATCTATGATTCATCAGGACATTTCCTTCTATTCACATGAGATCATGGTATAAAACTCCTTTAATTAAAATTAATTGTTCTGGAATGCAGTACCAAATCGGCTTCCTATAATCATTTTTATTGCACGTGAGGTTTTTTTTACTGCAAGTGAGTCCAAGTTTTGTGTAGAGATTTTTCAGTTTATAAGAATGATTCAAAAATAATTTTGAGTCTCAGGACTGCCTTTAACTACCCTTAATAGTTTCCTCACTTTGCTCCTTGCCCCCCATGGATTTCTACTGATATAAGAGGTTGTCATAATTCTATTGTGATGTACATGCTGGGTTTCACCTGTGAGAAACCTTTACAATAGCAGCTTGTGACATTGTTTTTATTTCAAAACGAGAAAAACGTTTTAAATAAGTGTATGAAGTTTTACAACTGCCTAAATTTAAAACTGGGCTGGACCTCAATCAAACACCTCAAGTCTCTCAAAATTATAAATTAGTCAAAAATGAATTATAAACCTGTAATTTCTCATAATTCAGCACACACTGAAAAAGGAGCCATAGGAGTCTAAGAGAAATTGGGTTCCTGTCCAGCTGTTGACAGCTTAATGAATGTTCTACATTTTTCTCATTGATCTCTTTATGCTTCACCCTTCCTCTAAATACATTAAAATAAAATCTCAAAGTTTACAGTAGAAAAAAAAATCTCCTTTTTGAAACAAAGTCACTTTATATTTCCACAGAACTTAGTTGGCTTTCTCCAATTCTAAATACTGTCAACACATAATGCTTACATGTATCTCTAAACCTCTGTTATCGCTATCGGATGTTTTTTTTATTCTTACTTAATTAACAAATGTAGGAGGCAGGATCCCTTCAAGATAACTTCTCTGCAATACAATTTATGAATGTCTGTTTGATAGGACCGACACTAAGAAATTTCAAATCAGATAATACTTCTGTTTACATAGTAATCTGTTTGATGAGATCCTACAAGGGGGTTATGAAGTCCTTTGGTATAATTTGAAAAATAAACAAATAAATGTGTGTATCCAATCAATCATGGCTGATCACACAAAAAAAGGCATCTGGGTTAATAATTGGACAGAAACCACCAGAAATTCTAGGGCTACAAACTAAAATGGAAGGTAGAAAAAAATATCCCAGAAATAGGTGGGCCAAAAACCACCTAAATAATCTTGCAAAACCCCATCAACCCCTACATGGACATCTCTGGGAAGTTACCAGAATTCAGACTTGAATTGAAGGAGATTTTATTTAAGACATAATGGAAAAAAGATCTATCAATCTTTAAACGTACCTACACGTCAAGGAAAACCTTTAAAACTTCACTACATTTACTACATGTAAAAAGATTACCACATTTAACGTCAAGAAAATGAGCCTGAATTTAAGGCAATGTTCAACTCCCCCTTGTCTCTCCCTCAAAAAAGATCAGACTGGAAAGAAAGTCTTCTGCCTACATTTAATCATCAAATACTCTTTGATAATGCTTAATTTAAATCACAGTTCCCCAACCTTTCTGGCTTTGCGGACCTGAAGGGGGGGAGGCGTGGCGGAAGAGGGGATGGTTGTGCATGAGCAACGGGCAAGCACATGTATGCCCACAGCTCCATTTGCCTGCTGCTCACACAAATGGAGCACGCATGCATGCGCTCACCTGCTGCTCGCACAAAGGGGAATGTGCATGCACATTTTTGAACAGCCCAGTTTTTAATAGCTCACAGCCCAATAGTAGTCCGTGGTCCGGGGGTTGGGGACCCCTGGTTTAAAACAAAAAAAGAATCACTAAGAAAAAAGTTGTACGAGTCCTATACGGTATCTTTAAAAAATGGCTTCCCCAATTTTAATAAAGGGAAAGTTGGTTACAAGAAATCTTAGTCCAGCTTTTCCATCGTTCCTTTTTAATTTTTCTTGAGATGCATAAGGGAAAATGACAGATCATTGCTCAGATAGCAGCCACATTTCTCCCCCAAAATGTTGCATTTTTTTGCTATTCAACAGTATCCAAATACTAACAAAGGCTAAATGAAGCTGACATGTACCCTTAAGAAACAAAGTTGTAAGTTGTAGCTTCAAAGGAAACCTTGAATAAATAGGACACGTTGTGTACAGCTAGGCTAACATCCAACATATGCTTTGTTTTCCTGATGCTGCGACAGAGCACGAATAGCCCCTGGTAAAGTTTGTGGTTTGCACTGGCTGGTATACTCAACATTTATAATGTCCCCTTTTTTTGTCTGTATAAACTTAAAATGGAATTAAGAAAGCTTGGAGCAACAATATGTGGTAGAAAATGAACACTCTGATATATCACTGCTTGGACAAATTGCTATGAAATTAGAAGAAATGAAGGAATGAAAATCTAAGCCTAGTTTCATATAAGAACTTCCCCTCCCCCTTTGTTTAAAGCGGGGAGGGAGGGAGAAATAGAATATATTTATGAACTTGGTTGTACCAGTGCAAAGTTACAGATATGATACCAATAAAGAAGAATATTTGTAGCTTAGGGCTGAAATGAGGGGTCCTTAGTGCTCTCTGAAGCTTGCTTATTTTCTTGCGGACATTTCATTACTCAAACTAGGTAACATCATCAGTGCTAGTAAGGAATGGGGTTTGCTCTCAGTTTATATTCTAGAGCAGAGGTCCCCAACCGGTGGGCCGTGAGAAAATTTTGGTGGTCCACAGAAGTATCTTTGCATTTTTTATAATTGTGCTAAATGAGCAATCTTCAAACTACAGAGCAAACCTGACCTTGAGTAGTGCGAGCCACGCCAGCTGGAACTGGAAGGTAAGAGCAACGGTGCAGGGAAACTTTGCTTTCCTTTGCAGCTAAATCTGCCCCCTTGCAAAGTCTCCTTT
>JANHFQ010004470.1:180756-191685 GCA_032468035.1 Aparallactus werneri
CCCAGCAAATCAGCTGTGCTGCAAACAGAGCAAATAAAGGTAGCTATAGCATGAAGGCAAGTGGGAGGGCCCAAAATGTTTTTTTTAATTTTTTTATTTTTGGCCACGCCCACCAAATTGGCCATACCCACCCAGTCACATGGTAACTTAGTCATGTCCACCCAACGGGTCCGGCCCCCCATCAGCCTGAGGGACCATGAATCGGCCCCCTGTTTAAAAAGTTTGAGGACCCCTGCACTAGAGGGTAGCAAAAGGAATTTGGATGGATATCGAAGCTCATGTTTCCTGCTTGAATATCTATGTAGCATTTGTTCATGAAAGACATTCTGAAAGTGCAAATCTAGTTTACTGGCTATGGCTGGAAGGTAGGTAGAAAAAACATTTTTAAAAATCTGCATGTTAAGACACCCTTATCTCAACAAAAAAAACCCATATCTTTAAATCATCTTATAAAAAAAGAACGGAAAACTGAATACGTCTAACATAAGGACCAAAAAAAATCAGTTAAACCTGGCCTTTAGGCAGGGAGCAATAAAAATGTCACTTAATGGGCATCCTGCTGTAACTAGTTGCATTCCACTATCTCAGAACTGAGTTTATTGGCTTCTAGTAATTTTCAGAGAAAGTACAGTTTGGTAGGCTGACTTCTCTGTTGCTTTATGAAAATGTATGCAGACTCACCTCCATGTTTTTGTGCAAACTGCCCCAAATTGTAGAAGGCATGTTTTGGAAGGTATACTTCAGTTTAGAACAAAATCTACTCTCTTCAACCATTCCTTCTCTTATTCTAAGACTTATTGGGCAAAGAAATAAACTTACAATCACTCACAAAACTGTAGTCCTAGAAAACTATGATACATAGCAAGCACATATTCAGCAGAACATTCAGATCCTATCAGTATGGTTACAAAGAAGTTTTGACTAGCTTTTTCTGATATATACAAATATTCATAATGCTATAATCTTAGGTTTGTGGATTCACTGCACTGATCAATTTTGCAAAGAACATCAAACATTTCCATTGTCGTCCTCCTGCTTTAAAGTGGTTAATAGTCCTTTTTAGTCATTTTGGTCTGAGGTGCTTCCCCATCATCCCCAACCTAAATTTGCACAAGCTATAAATTTAATTTTCTTTGTCACTTTGTTCACAAAAAGTAAATGGAGTAACCTTGCTAGGATATTTCATCCCCAACTCATGTATTTATCCATATGTATCTATGCTTGCCTGCAAAAAGTTTTTCAAAGGTAGAATTGGAAAGATATCCAATATAAAAAAAAGATAAAGGACCATTCTGCATGCAGCGGCACATTTTGATGAAATAGCAATAAGCATACAGAAGCAAATGAAAAATCAACTTTCATTTGGGAAAATCCAAGGGAAGAATGAAATTGTTTTTGAGTCACCAAAACCACCAGTAGGTGGAGCATTCTACTGGCAGACTAAAAGAGACATCTGGAGACCTAGGTGGATAATGGAACTAAACACAGATTTTACAAAGTAAGTTCTCTGGCACGCTCCCATGTATGATAATGCCTCATTTATCCACCTGCCACAGAAAATTTAATTTAGAAGACAATATACATGAGGAAAGAACAGATCTACCTGACTCAAAAGATGAACCTCTTCCCAGAACTAGCTCTGGTACGTTCTCAGTAATGTTCACACAAAGAGGCGCAAAGAGGCACTGAAAGCAAAAGGGGACAAGACTAATCTAGTAGTTGTATCCTTTCTCAGTGTGAAGGAAGGGACTCAAGTTGAGTGTGCTTCATTTGTTATGGGAAGTAGGAACAACAATGAATCTTCTTTGCCAAGGTGTTCTGTTGGCTGGAGAAAACCTGATAGGCAAAGGAAAAGAAAGGACTGGAATAGCAATAGAACTTATATACTGCTTCAATGGTGCTTTACAGCCCTCTCTGTGTGGTTTACAGAGTAAGCATATTGCCGCCAACAATCTGAGTCCTCATTTTACCAACCTCGGAAGAATGGAAGGCTGAGTCCACCTTGAGCAAGTCAGGATCAAACTCCTGGCTGTGGGCAGAATTAGACTGCAATACTGCATTCTAACCACTGTGCCACCATGGCTCAATGAAAGTTAGTTGCAATTAACACAAACTTTTCTAACTGATTAGCTAAATAATGTAGCAGGTGAAAAAAGCAGTTGGTACTAAAAGATTCTTGCCGGGTATGTATGTACGCAAAGGTATACAAAGAGAGAAATGTATGAACCCAAGAGCCATACAGTACCTCTGCAATGTAGCTACAGTGATAGAATGGGTTCAGATTCACAAATGAGATCAAACCTTCTGCTTTTAACACTGGCAAGAAAGGAGAGGACATACCATCATAGTAGACTATGGCGCCCACGAGTTTGTCCTTCCGTAACATAGGAAACAGTTCCAAAGCTCTGGATTTGCTAAGCACATAGCTGCTTTTCAGACATTGGGATCCTGCTACAAGGTCATACATCTTAATTCCCACCCAGTAATAAGGCAGTTGCCACCACCTAAAAAGAAAAGACGACAAATGAACACGTAAGCATGTAAAACAAATCCCCCCCACTTTTTTTTGCAATGGACGTTCTTTTAAAACAAGTCTGAACATTCAAACAGAATTTAGAAAAATCAGAATGGATCTGGATAAGCATGGAAAAGCTGTTTTAAAGATCACAGGGGATTTCTGCAAGCCAATGTTCCAATTAAAAGAGGCCACCCAAGAATAAGTGAGATATAACTATTCCAATTACTATTTTATTCAATGTGATAGATGTTTTTAAAATTCATTTTGTTATTTATTGAAGTTATCCTGAGTTTCTGGGATGAAAAGCAGAGGATATATAAACACACCCAAATATACATATTTATTTGCAAGGGCTGAGACTGTAATTTATAAAACAGAAAGGCTCCAAATCTGTTAGCATGCAATCAATTCAGTAAAAAGAACTGGATATTGGGGCCTAGGTTTCATATTATCACTTGGCTATGAAGCTTTACTGTGCAGCTGGATCCAAGCATCAAATACTGGGAGTGGGGAAGAAGGACCATTCAGATAACACATCTTCTAATCCCATTTTAATAAAATACTAGGGATTTATTCCCATAATATCTAATTTACTAGGGATTTATTCCCACAATATCTAATTTACCTGGTGTCCTGGTTTATGTAACATATTAAGATAATGCTTGGGTTCCTGCAGTACTATTATTCAATTCCATTTTAGCCTATCCTTTTACAAGGGGGACGCAGTGGCTCAGTGGCTAAGACGCCGAGCTTCTCGATCAGAAAGGTCGGCAGTTCGGCGGTTCGAATCCCTAGCGCTGAGTAATGGAGTGAGCTCTGATTACTTGTCCCAGCTACTGACAACCTAGCAGTTCGAAAGCATGTAAAAATGCAAGTAGAAAAATAGGGACCACCTTTGGCGTTCCTTTCGCCTTCGGTGTTTAGTCATGCCGGCCATATGACCAAGGAGACTTCTTCGGGCAGCGCTGGCTCTTTGGCTTTGAAACGGAGATGAGCACCGCCCCCTAGAGCCAGAAACGACTAGCACATATGTGCGAGGGGAATCTTTACCCTTATCTTTTACACCAATCCAGCCAGAAAAATGAGCAAACAGATTCATAGGCTTACATGGAAAACTGAGGATTCATTGTAGCTCATAATTGTTTTTTAATGTTCTTATTTTTAAATATATTAATGATTGGGGGCAACTATCCAAGCATAGAGAGAACGATCAGTGCTCAATGAAAAAAAAATCTTAAAATATAAATCATTTCTTACCACCAAAATGATATTTAGTGACATGTGAATTACACAGCAGCTTAAAAGTCTACAATTACCTGGTTGGACCACGTGTCTTATCCTATGGTCAGGATATTAAAATTATCATCTTCACACTCAAACTTGTTTTCACTCCCTTCCCTTCCCCATACAGACATAAAGAGAAACAGGCCTTTCTTTGGACTAGAACATGAAAATGTTAAACAATATTTGAGATTTCACACTAACAGATTTGGAGACAGATCTACTGATACCAATGGGTCTTAAAAGTAAACATGACTAATAGTTTTTAAAATATGTTCAACTTCAAGCTGACTAATGAATTTAATTCTTGGTTATTATAGTCAGCCAGAATTTATCAGCAAGCACCTACTCAAGATTATTGCAAGAAAAATATAGTCACTATTCTACTAGCAAGAGCGGGGGAATACAGATAACGGGACAATAACATGTAGCATATAATTCCATTTGCATTATTCAGAGAGCTTGCTTAACAACAAGCTATAAAGTCCATCAGGTGTTCTGTCAAAAAAACCACCCAATTCTATTTATGTGAATTTGGAATTAGTAGGAACCTGAGGGTAACTTTCCCTGTGTCATCCTCTTCAAAACATAGTTGATTAAAGCAACTTCACTGGACTGTTGAGTCACAGAGTGAGAAAAGTAGTCACTCTCCATTTTACTTTGACAGGATGTATTTCAACAATTATTACATCACATGGGCTAGTCTTTAATGTTCTTCAGGTATGGAATTCCTTTAAATGCCTTAAACTTCACAAGCGCTTAAAAGAGATTTCATCCCTTAAAGCTGCTGGACTCCCCACTTCCATATTGGACCTGGCCTTGCCAATTTTTGGAATAAAGTGTTGGATAACATAAAGCCAGCTGCAGCTCTTAAGGCAATAGAAATTGTGTACGCTTGGACAAAACAGAGCAGTGACTGATGATTTGCATACTAATGTTTCTAATGTTTAGTTAACAGGTTTCTAACAACCGTACATAAATAAGCAGCCGACAGGCATTTGAAGCTTCTTACATAACAAGAAGTCTTATTTAAATGATTCGGATGAAGCTTCAAAATTTCCTTTCTTGTAAGGCGTCTGAACTAATGGAGACCAAAGCAAGCTTGTATACTTTTACCCTGAGATATGGAAAGTACAATGTGCTGGAATTATACTTGTAAGACATGTTCTGGAAGTGCTGTACCATCACCATGTTTTTCTTCGGTACATAACACCACATTATCTGAATGTGATATGTTTATTTAAGTTTTATGACTTCTCTCCCCAATCTTTGATGTTTCCTCTGCTTAGTGTATTCTTTGTGAGTCATTGTGGTGGGGTGTGTGAAACTAAGTCTCAAAACGTCACTCGGTTTAGAAAGTTTCTTAGAGTCCCTGGGTAAGACATCATCTCAGACCCTCCCCCAGTATTACTTTAAAGATCAAAATCCAAATAGATAAGTTACGAAACACTTAAATATTCTCTTCCTGTAACATCCCCTCAGATGCATCCTTCTGTAAGTCCTAAACAGCGTATATTTGTGCATTTATCTATATTTTATGTTTTACTGAAAAATTTTGATTGTCCAGAATAATTGAGAATCAGGCATAATTCAAATTTAATAAATTATTATTATTATTCAAGAACATTAATTGGATACTCTTTTTTCACATCTCATTGACTAATTTAAGGTAAAGTATTGGCCTGTCTAAATAGAATAAAAAAGCTACTTGTGTATTTTTTTTCCCCAAGGCATTTGAGAAGTCAGGAAAATTAACAGCATGCTTACATTTATATCTCATTCTCTCCCTTTTTATACTACAGAGATGCAGACATGGTCCCAACGTTTAGAAAGTAGATATCATAAATAAATAAATGCAAATAAACACTGATGCACATACATACATGCATGTAAATTTCAGTTCTGAGATAGCTAATCAAGATTTAATTCAAGCACAGTTATGATACATTACAAATGTATATAAATAAATAAATAAATATAGCGACATCAAAGGTTTCTGCCACTGCAATCAATCTGTCAGTAAAATGCCAACATGATTCTTTGTGCATTTGCCATACCAGATTAAAACAAATGGAATCAACAGTTCAAAAGATTTCATATTACATTTCTACAAAATAATGGCAATACTTTGTTCTTGCAAAGTAAAAAAAAATAGGCTTGGCACTAGCAAAAGCAAAAACAAAATAAAAGAATAACCCATAGGAAAAAAAACCCCGACTATAATTCCTATATAGTGACACAGATTAAAATGTAAGAATAATCTGCCAAGCAAGTAAAATGGGATAAAGTGTGAATAACTTACTTGTAAACTGGAAGCATTATAGGCAGAGGAGCAGATAAATGAGGAGCAATTTCAAGCAAGTTGGCACGTTCATGGAGGGCTTCTTTCACCATTCTATACTAAATAAAAAGTAAAAGTAAAAAAAAAAGAAATAATAAAGAATTTACTGAACTGATTTTCAGTGATACTGCCAAACAATCATCTGTTACTATTTTGTGGACCCCTTGAAGTATTAATAAAAACTTTAGAAATTATGATTGCAAAAAAAATTTGTAGAGGTCATTCTCTGGCCACTCCATTTTCCACCACAACATCAACTGTGTGAAAATAGGCTGGCCTGAGAGAGAAAGGACCAAAATCGCTCAGTAAGTTTCACAGCTAAGAGTGGAACAAGAACTTGTGTCTCTCTTGTGCCAGTTCAATATCTTAATCACCATACCATAGCGTTAGTCCTTGACTTATGACCACAATTCAACCCAAAATTTCCATGGCTAAGCAAAACATTTGTTAAGTGAATTTTACCCCATTTTGCGACCTTTCTTGCCACAGCTGTTAAGCAAATCACTGCAAGTTAGTAACACAGCTGTTAAGTGAATCTGGCTTCATTGATTTTGCTTATCAGAAGGTCACAAAAGGCGATCACATGATCCCGGGACACCGCAACCATCATGAATGAGTCAGTTGACAAGCATCTGAATTTTGATCATGTGACCATGGGGATGCTGCAACAATCATAAATGTGGAAAATGGTCACAAGTCACTTTTTTCAGTGCCATTGTAACTTCGAACAGTCACTTATCTAACTGTTGTAAGTCAAGGACTACCTGTACTATAGGGAAATGAATTACAGGAGTCTATGCACATTTTTAAATTAATATGTATCAATTATTGTTTTAAAAAACAGACAATTCAGTATTTATTTCATATTCTTATAGCTCTACTTTATAACATAAAAGCATGTCTAATCAATAACAGAATATCTAGAACTAATCAACCAAATTCAAGGAAATATGAATTTTGCTGTTTGGCCATCCAGAAAGTGTTCCATCTAACCTTAAAATAAATACTGATTCAAATTCAAAATATCAGTCGGGAACTCAAGACTGTATTGAGTTCACAACTTCTGAAAGAGTAAAAACTACAATTACCACAGCATTTTTACATCCCACACTAGTATTTAATTACACCCGTTTTCTAATGATATAGTATTTTCTCAGCATTACACCCACGTCAAATTTGTTTTTGAGTAAAATATGAGATATTTACATGAGCAACAGCTAGCAGAAGATATCTGAGAAATGTAAAATGAGAACCCTAAAACAAGGACAAAAATCCAATGTACAGTTATGGGAGGAGGCACAACTAAGCTGGAAACAGCATGTGTGAAAAAGATCTAGCATAGTAGTTAATTACAAATGAATTTGAGACACCACTGAGATACGGCTATAAAAGGGGCAAATTAAATTGTAGGTTCTTTCAATGGAAATATAATGATTGCATTCATGGAAGTAAACTGGTCAAGCCCCAACTTCCATATGTGATTAAGATCAAAATGTGGTATAATGGAATAGAATGACTTAGAATCAAGATAAGGAAATAATTATTCCTACCAAAAATCTTCTACAAAAGTGTAGAAAAACACTTCCGCAGATAATATAAAGATGTGTTGCTACTGCAGATTTTAAAAAAAATTATAATTGTCTCAAAACATATGGAAGCTTCTCATCTTGTTTACAAAACAATAAAATTGTAGCACAACACGCTTTAGGATTTGTTTTCTACTAGTGAGAGTTTAAAACCAAATTTAATAAATAAAATAAAGTGGTATCAAAGGGTCAATTTATTAAAGTGTACACTTTGAATTTCAATTGCTTGACCAAATACTAACATCAAACATTCCATAATTTTAATTACTTACACATTTTCTTCTACTGTATATATTACATTTTCTGCCTATATTCTTGAGGTTTAAAACAGTTCAAAACAAATAGTGTGTTAAAAGTCATAAGTGTGAGAACCAATTTAATTAGATCGCTTCACAGTGATCAAGCAATATATTGTTTTGCTTCACAACAGCCATCATAAACAATTACCTGATCAAAATCCAACTTCATGATGGCCTTCTGTAGATATCTTACTCCACCATGGATCAATTTAGTACTTCTGCTGCTAGTCCCTGATCCGAAATCATCCCGTTCTACAAGAGCTGTGCTGAGGCCTGCATAACCAGAAGACCAAATTAACTTCTTAAATTATACAAGTCCTTTCTCTAGGGTACAGACAATCACAAGAAAAAAACTGCTCTGAATATAGATAAATTTGTATTCAAAGTGTATAATGTCATCTTTTTGGCAGTGAAGTATGGCAGCCTTTTCAGGGAAATATTTTGACTTAAGCCATAAATACTGGAGACATGAAAATGACCGAAGAAGGAATTTGAGTACATAAAACCTTTCCCCTTCTCATTAATATACAAAGACAATTTAAAAATTTAGATAAGTGATTCTAAATGAAATTAAGCTAATGCAGGACAGAAGAAGAGTTCAAGCTTTGACATAGTTATCACATTATTTTCCAACTCTTGGTACTGGTACACATGAGAACAAATTAAACAAAGTAATTAAATCATAATCAAACAATTAATATTATTCGTGGTCTCTTAAATTTGCATATGGGTTTTTTTTAGCAGAACAACAACATATGAACATACTGGTCTATAGAAAATTTTTGAAAAATCAATATTGGGTTATACCTTTATTAGAGCCACTCAATTCAGAGGAGAGTGCAAGATTTCAAGTTCTTCAGAACTTTTCACCAGGTAGAAAATTATAAAAGTAGAATAGGAGACAGATGGAAGATTAATGGGCTTTGGGGAGGTTGCAACTAATTCGTATTTTGTCCTAAATGAAAACTGTAATGTAATACTGATAACATCTCCTCTCTAACTAATGTGTTCAAGTGCACAATCACTACCTTGAGACTGCCTTTGAACTGCATACCTCATTATTAATTTTCAGACTTTTTCCCCTTGCCCTTTCTATTGTTTTGTAAAATATAATCACATGGAAAGTAAATGCAGTTAAAATAAACACCTACAGGACACTTGAAATGAAATTCCTTTTAGGAGGAGAAAGGGAAATCACATCTAACACAATCTAACTACGTTCAACTGCTATTTTATGGAGCTGCAGTGGTTAGAATGCAGTATTGCAAGGCTACTTCTGCTGACTGCCGGCTGCCAGCAATTCGGCAGTTCGGGTTTCACCGGCTCAAGGTTGACTCAGCCTTCCATCCTTCCAAGGTCAGTAAAATGAGGAGCCAGATTGTTGGGGGCAATATGCTGACCCTGTAAACTGCTTAGAGAGGGCTGTAAAGCACTGTGAAGCGGTATATAAGTCTAAGCACTATTGCTAAGTGCTATTTTCAAAATTAAATAAAGTAACAATGCTAATGTCACAACCACTGTCAATGTACTTTCCATGTGGCAATCATTCACACAAAGCCACTCAAAGAAGAAAACAGGAAGAATGAATGCAAGCAAGTACTGCAAGATTTTAACAGAGGATGTGGAAGAGTGAGTAACATGATTCTGCAGATCCAAAGAGGAAGCGTAAACTATCAGTCCCCTGCTACTCTCCTTTAGCCTTCATTACCTTAAAGATTCTGCTATGTTTTATTACAGTACAAACAGCCACATTAGCCTCTCTTGGTCACCCTAAACTTTCATGTCCTTAAAAAAAACTAATTATTCCCAGTAACTTTAGAAGATCAGAGCAATTTATTTTTGTCAAATGTGACTGAAGATTAATGGATACAATCAGGAATAATTTGGCACGAACGTATCAAAGACGAAGAAAAGAGAATTTGCTAAGTGAAGCATCAAACTTAATATGAGAGCAAATCCCGTGAATGAAGAGCAACAATATACAATTCATTAACCAAATGCCTATGATGATTTCACACTTCAGAAAGCTACTGATACAAATCAACAAATGTACTACGAAAACGATAAATAGAGATTGGCTTCAACTTTGGTTGTCCTATATCTATCATCCGCTACGTCCAATCCTACCATAAACACTGAAAAAATTTATTTGATTATGGAACCAAAATCATATCCCTGCAACAAAATACATAGTAGGAAAACCAAATACCAAGGAAGTTGCCAAAGAAGGTATCTCACCTACATATACTACAGGTACTTCCAAACTTGGACCTCTCTTTCTAAATCTAGCAAAATTTGGCCAGAAATAATGCAACTGAAATTATGCACAACAAAAATGAGGGGAAAAATGGGCCTGTTTTTCATGTCCCCCGCCTCCAGAAGATAGACAGAGAGAGAGACAGAGACAAAGAAAGACACAGGGAGAGAGTGAGAGTGATAGACAGAGGGAGATTAAGAGAAAGAGAGATATATAGACAGAGAGAAAGGGAGAGAGAAAGACACGGGGAAAGAGTGATAGAAAGAAAGATAGAGAGATAGACAGAGAGAAAGACAGGGAGAGAGAGTGATAGAGACAGACAGAGAAATAGAGAGAGAGAAAGATATATATAGACAGAGAGAAGGAGAGAATGAGAAAGACAGAGAGAGAGAGAGAGAGAGAGAAAGATAAAGAGAGAGAGAGAGAAAAAAGAGAGATAGAAAGAGAGAGATATAGACAGAGGGAGAGAGAGAAAGGGAAAGAAAGACACAGGGAGGGAGAGAGTGATAGAGAGAGAAAGAGAGAGACAGAGAAAGAAAGAGACAGAAAGAAAGAGAGAGAGAGAGAGAGAGAGAGAGAGAGAGAGAGAGAGAGAGAGAGAAGAGAGAAGAGACAGAGAGTCTTGTTGATTGTAAGCTCAGTGAGGC
>JANHFQ010004470.1:224689-234752 GCA_032468035.1 Aparallactus werneri
GTGGTAGGCTAATCTGGGAGATGGTCCAAGTAACTGTGACTACATGAAAATTGAAATTAAAGCATTAGGTTTTAACTTCCAACAGTATAAAGCCAACTTGGATGATTTTAGGTCGGTCATTCTCTCTCAGCTTAGGAAAGGGAGCAAAGGCAAATCACTTCTGCAAACATCGCACACACAAAAGAATCCTGTCACATCAAGTTTGCGCTCTCAAAAATCTTTCTGTAAAGCAAGGATTCTCTGCGAGGAATCAATCCAAACCGCGGGGCGATCGGTTTTTCTTTTCTTTTCTTTAAATAGATTGTTGTCTGGGAGACCTTCTAAGAAGCAGAGGCGGCGACAGGAAAGCACGACAAAGATTGTGCCCGGGTGACAGAAAATCGAGAACGGCGTTTGTGGCGGGAAAGCCACAACCGGGGAAACCCTCGCGACGACCGAGGTGGCGCAGAGCCAGGCGCCGTGCCCGGGTGGCGCGCGCGGCTCGCTCGCGCAGGCGAGCGCGCTCTCCTGCCCCAAAGCTATTGTTTCCATTCCTGGCGGCCTCAATGGAAATTCCATCCCCCCCACCCCTCCTTTCTTTTGCTCGGGCTGGGCCGGGCTATTTATACAGCTTGGCGCTGCCGTCACGGAGAGCCGTTTCGCTGACGGAGGGATTGACGCTCTTGGCTGCCGGAGCCGCGCTTGCGGTTACAATGGGCGCTTTTGTGTGAAGCGACTCCGGGGGCTTGGAAGAACCGGCGGGGAAGGAAGGGGAAGACCGCCCCGTTTTGCAACCCCGAAATCTACCTCCGAAGAGGCGCCCGCGGCGGTGAATGCCCCCCCTCTCCCCGCCACTTCTCGGAGGTTGTAGCCGCTTGCCTCTGAAGCGGAAAGGTTGCGCGCCCTGGAATGGAGAGTTTTAGCGACCGGTTTAGAAGAAAGAAAGAAAAAGAAGGAAAGAAAGAAAGGGGGGCGAGGGAAGCGGGCATTTGACAGGAAAGCCCGGGCTTCTGTTGGAGCCCCAGGAAAAAAAAATGGTAACTATTGCTATTCCTCATCCGCTCGCAACAATGTGAAGTCGCAGCTGCCCAGTTCTGTAGCGGCTCTTGGCTTTCCGTGCGCGCACCGAGTTCTTTCCAAGAATCTTCTAGGATGGCGTAATGGAGCGGCGTACCGTATGTGGGGCTATTACTATTACTATTTATTTATTAGTGCGTGGGCGGAGGCGGGGAGGCGCATCGTTGACCCAAGCTGCAGGAAGCCCGCGCTTCCGGAAAAGTAAGTTCTTCGTTTGAATCCATAGGGGGGAGGGGAGGAGGAGCTTCTCACCTTTGGCCCCACCCCCTAAATGAACCCGCTGTTTCTAGCTCGAGAAGACCTTAAGGGGCGGGGAGAAGCTCTTTCTACGCCTTTGAAAGCTTCCGGGGGGGGGGGGAACCAGCCTTTAGGAACTGTAGTGTCGTGATGGAAGCTTTGCAGATCTTTTCCTCGATCCGTTTGCTCACCCATCCGTGCTTTTTTTAATACAGTACAGCACATTTTCCTGTTAAAAAAAAGAAAAGCAATCTCGCCTGGTATCACCGCTCCTCCCCTCCCTTTCAATTCACTAGTTTATGCCTTTGCAGACGGAGAAAAACGAGTCTATGTTCTGCTGGCAGTGAAAATCTCTTTTTCTTCGTTTAATTGACGATGGCTTTCAGCGCAGCTGGATTTCCACTAGGTGCAGATGTTGCTAATGGCAGCTTAAGCACGGATGGGCAGATAACATATGGAATGCAACATGTTGCCATATGGTCCCCCTTTAGCCTTTCACCTCCCAAGAATATCAATCAAATATATTCTTGGGAGGGGGGGTGGATTTAATGACTCTGAACAAGAAAATGAATTGCTTTGGACAATTTATATTCCTTGACCGGAGACTTTTAAAATCAATAAGGTGGTAATCCTATGCGGGGCACAACCTTTTGTCTCAGAGGCAAGTGGCAACCTTCCCTGGGAAGTAAATGCAATTGCACTGAATGGGGATGGCTTGTGGAGAAATATGTATGGTGTTGAACAGAGTGGGTTTTACAGTGTGCCTAGTAAGAATGAGAGCAAAGTGCAGAAGACTTCAAAACCTGCAAACATCTATTTGTCAGCTAGGATCCTGGAAACTATCAGATATGTTATATGGCTTAGTCCCCTTAATATTATAACCTGACAGAGAAGAATTACATGTATTTAAAACTACAATATCTTATTAAAATATTGTTAACATCACATTATATTTGTGTGTGTTTGTACTTCCCAATTCTTTCTGAGGTAAACGTACAGTTAAAGCTGAAGGAAGCTAATAATTTGTATTTTGTTGTCTTCTAAGGTTACATTTTCACATGTCTTTTTAAGAAACATATTTATCTCAATTACTTATCTAATCAGTCTCCATAACAATTATAGAAGAGGGTTAGTTATCCTCTTTTAAGTTATATGTATACTTTAGCAATTCATATTTATTTGTTAGCAGAGATACCATTGTGTAAAATATAAAAAACCTTATACACAATATTTTTGGGGGGTTGGTTTCAGATTCTTGTTAATGGGTTAGTTCCAAAAGTAATAGAATATGTTCACTGAAATCAATGAAACAACATGACAAAGTCCCATTGATTTAATAAGGCTAATCTTAACTGAGAAATTTAAAATCTATCTAATGGGTATAGAATAGCATTGTTTAAGTTTTAAACATGCATTTCTAGGGGGAAATCCTGTTGACTTCTACAAAGTTGACTTCAGAATAAACATGCATATTCCTTAAAATAGTATTCTTAAGGGATTTGGATGTATCATCAGCCTCAGGTTCTGCATTCTGAACTACATTAGAAAAACACTTTTACAGAGATCAGATTTATTGGAAAGTATTTTATGTGTTTAGATTTTGAACATTGTTTCTAAATGCTGTAGCTTTCCGTATTTTCTGATTCTGACATAAAAGAGGTAGAAAATATTTCAAGAAATTTTTAACCCTATATTGTTTCCCCCTTTTCATTTATAGTTTCAGAGCATATGCTTCTCCCTTATATCTAATTATTGTTTACAAACTATGGATGTAAGCCAATCTAATAAGTTTTTAAGGATATATTTAATAAGAAAGAAAAAATGATTCCTATTGCAGTATTTTATTTCTGCAATGGACTGGATGAAGTTATCCTAGGCTGCAACTTCGAGGATTTAATCAGTCCTTTTTCCAGAGTTCTCTAGCATTTCATTTTTTTTTGGAGATGAGCATATAATCATTCCAAAACTCTACCATTTTATATAATGAACCATTGAAAGAATGGTTTAACAACCATTAACCATTTTAACAAATAAAAATGGGGTAGTTTTGCGTACAGTAGCCAAATTTTAAATAGTGTAAAACTGCCCATATGCACATGTAAGTCAGCATCTCTAGACAAAATACTTACAGAGCCAATATATAACTTTAAATGGAATCATGTGTAATCTGAGTCCAATATTTCCCCAGCCCAGCCTACCTGCTCCTTGCAATTACAAAAGAGTGGCCAGGGGGGTGCGAGGAGCATGTTGCAGTCAGTTGGGACTTTAAAGCCTTTCCTTCTCAACTTCTGCCAGTATAAAATACCTTTCCAGAAAGTTTGCTATAGAGAGGAAACCCTTAGACACTAATATTGCCTATATCAGCAGTGTAATGTGTAGTTTAGCTAAGGGAATGTTATTAAGTTTTCTATGAATTGAGAAAGCAATGAAAAGGGTTCCTTCTGAACCTCAATTCAGTATAGGCCTTTTAAGAAGCTTTGATAAATTGTCTGCTGTTAGAAGTAACTATTTTGCATACAAGCAATGCAGAAATATTTTCCATAAAAGCTCTAATTACTTTTCTGTTTTTATATTAGATTTTATTATAAGGGCCGACTTGGAAAATATTTTGTTAATTTAAAAATTTATTTATTTATTTATTTTGCAATTCTTCTATGCTGCCCATGGACTCAGGGCGGCTCACAAGATTAAAAAGAATTAAAAGACACAATAAAAACAGTAAACGTACAATACAAAAAACCCCTCTTTAAAAATCATTAATTAATCTAAAAACCCTGAGTGGGAGATTTTTAATTTAATAAGATGTCTCTTATTCTCTAAATAGGAATAATTTTGGAAACATTAAAGGGTAGAAACTAGTTGGAAACATCCAAGAAAACTGCTCTCAATGAAATATATTTTAATATGAATCTTCTAAAATGTGGCTCCCACTAGCTCAGAAGTATTCATCATTCATCTTTTCATGTGCTCAATTGTCACTATATAGCATTGCTGATAACACAATGTCATACACCTTTCATTACAAAGGCAACATACAATAAATACTTTATGCTGTGGACTCTAATGTTTTCTTGTAAATAATTCTCTGGCTTTATTGCAGTTTCTGTCTTTTTCATATTAATATCTTGACACACTTTTTTGTTGTTATATATTCCTAATCGTGGGTGACCCTTATATTTTAAGAACAGAAAATTGAAGAGCTTTTCCTCAAAACAATCCAGTAGACTAATATTATTTTTAATCTCCCAAGTTAATTTGTTCTGAAATATGCTTTGCTGAGATACTCTTAGGTTGCAAGGGTGGTTCTCAACCTACAATGGCTTTTGGGGCTAAAATTGTACTTAGCAACCAGAATTCCAGACACTGTAAGTTTGGAGATGAAAGAGATGGGGGTTTTTTGCAATAATTCCACAAAATGTCAGGTTGCTCTTCCTTTATCATTCCAGGTCTAGAGAGTGAATCTCTTACACTGAATTCTCTGTACAGGTATTTAGGTATCCAAAGGCATGATTTTGTTACATCTATAAAACTGTTTGCATTCATTTAACGTAGACTTTTTTTTGAGGCATGGAGCCATGGATGTTTGTTCTCTCTCTTCTTTTTTTCACATCATTACTCTGATACTGCTTGATTAGCTCCCTCCCCAGTCATGATTGGTAATTAAAATAGGCATTAAAATTAGTCACTTAGCAATTTTGCTGTTCAATTGGCAATTAAATTACTTAATTGCAATTAAAGTCCTAATTTTAATTGGCAAAATGATAGATGTAGATTTAAGATAATATGTATAAATACTTTAATAAGTGTCTATATAAGGATTACTTAATTACTCAACTTGAAGTTTATGTTGTTAACTTCAAAACTTTAAAATGAGCAATGAAATTTTATATTACCTAGATTCTAAAGCTATGGTATTTAAATATGTACCTAACAATATAAGGGCCCAACTATGTTACTTCTATAATGTTCATATATAGGGTTCTTCATGATAATCAGAAAAGCAAAGCATATTGCCTATTTTAAAAGCATTGAAATCAATAAATCATACTTGAAAGTAAATATGTCTTGGGGATATTATGAAAATAACAGTGTAAGTGTAACTAAAACATGAGGCAAGTATTACTTTGTCAAGAACTAACTGAATAATATTGATGCAAAAAGATATTGTTGTTTTTTTTGTAATTAACATTCATTCCATACTGAGATGTTGGCATCAGCAGAAATTGCAACTAATATTTAAAACTAAATCCTATAGTATTGTATCCTTGGATGAATGGATTAAAAAAACAACCTCTTGTATCTTTGATTACCAGTAATTTTGCCCTAAACAGGGCATTCTGGCAGATTTATCATGGTATTTGAGGAGAGGTAAAAAAGGCACATAGTTAAATTCTTTAACTGTTAATAGTCCAAGAACATTTTTTTACATTTCCATCTGTGCACCTAACCTCCTTTGAAAGCATACTTTATCAATGTTAGTTTTCAGTTCTCATAAATATGGTTTTAAAAAAAACAGAGGAAAATTTCTCAAATGTAGGTTAAAATACAGACACATGTTTTCTAAAAACTAAAATTATTTGTTATTGACAATGCAAACATATTATTATATAATTTTCTTTTTATAGGCCATTATCACAGTCTTTCCGGTGGATGGTTTTGTTATCTTTCCTGAAATTATGTTAATGCATGTTCCTGGGGGAAAGCTCATAATTTGGAGCATGCCTTAAATTGGCAATCAATAATTCTCAGCTCTAATATAGGTAAAGTTACCTATACCATTTCTTCCACATGAAACAACATTTGAAGACTCTGTTTTCATTTTTAAATACTTAGAATCAGTTTGCATTAAATTAAGAGAAATTGTTTGTTTATTTTGAACATTACAAACAACGTAATCGTTATATATTGCAAGCTGCATCATCCATATTTTCATTTATTCTTGGTATATAAATTATCTAGGTTGGTATGAGAAGTAGCATTTTATTCATTTTGATATATCACAGTAATTTCCCATGTTGGACAAATAAAAATCTCTGTGCCTCAAGCCTCATTGTCTTTTTAGTTAAATTCTTGGAATAACATTGACAAATAAATGCGCTCAGACCTCCAGTATAAGAAATTAATTTGTTACTCATGTTGTAAGTAAATGTGTTCACATTCAGGATTCAATCCTAATTACAGAAGTATCATTAAATAATTATGAGCACTGTGTTCTTATATAACACTTTACATTTAGACTTCCCCTATAGCCACTCACATGAAAGTTGTTGAACTTAATATGATAAGCATACACACAGAACGTACATACAGAATAGTGCTTTTATATATTTTATCACATTCCCTTTTATAAGCTGAAGATTTTATAATATGAAGTTTTGTAATATAACATGAGAGCCAATTTGGTATAATGGTTAGGAGGCATCCGGCTGGAAAATGTAGGTGGTGAGTTCTAATTCTGCCTTAAGCAAAAGTCAACTGAGTGACCTTGGACCAGCCAGTCTCTCTCAGCCCTAGGAAAGAAACAATAGCAAATCACTTGTGAAAAACCTAAGAAAACTGCAGGGACCTTCTCCAGGCAGCCTCTGAGAAATAGACATGATTGAACAGAAGAAAAAAAAATGATGCTATGCAGTGTTTTAAATTATGCAGGGCACCATCTGGTATTTGACAGAAAATCTGACCACAGAATCCCCCTCTGATTTTTTTAAAAGGGAGATTTCAAATTAAAAACAACCCTTACAATATAAGGAACATATTTCCCACTTAGTGATCTTTTCCTGCAAGTAACATGCAAGTAACTAGACATGTCAATTGAGGTATAAACTCGGTAACCAGAATAGAACAATTTTCTTATCCACTTAACCTTGTTTAAATATGATATAAACACAGAGGGATAACTTTTCTTTTGTGAATCAACCTTGAATGTTAATATTTTTACCTGTAATTAATTTATTAATTTAAAAATGTATGTGTGTGTGTGTATGTTTGTGTGTGTACATACATAGTTATAAAATGACTTCTTTATTCCTCATTTCCTCCAAATTGTAGAAGCTTGCGTTTCACTATAGCTCTCTTCCACATCCACTGCTTCAGTTATGAAAATAACTTCATCCTATGATGTATTACCAAGGCATACATGAACGTTTCTGAATACCTATATCAAAGTCATTACTAGAATAGTACTTTTCAAACAAAATGTCAATGGGTTTGTAAAAATGGTTTTGTGGCAGTGAAGTTAAGATGCCTACATAAATCTATAGATTCTAAATTCCACAGCCATACTAATTCTTATGTGTGTAGCATCCCTAGGGATTTAGAAAAAAATATAAAGAAATTAAAGAGCCATAATGTCTTATTGCTAGCATTCATGATGTAATATAGAAAAATGACATTATTTCAAGTGCTTGTGTAGAAAACATTTTTAGTAGGATGCCACTTCCTTGAAATAAATAGCAGCTGTCCCTCTTAAAGAATACTATTTTGAGGCAAATTATACATTATTTTGCACATGCAAAATGAAATTGTCGTTAATGGCAAAGAACATGTCTGTTGACTCAAAAGATCAACCTTGAATATTGAAGACAGGAGACTACAACAAATTATTGGAAGTGATTATGCATTTATCCAGTGGTGGGATTCAAAAATTTCCCCTACCGGTACTGTGGGTGTGGCTTAGTGGGTGTGGCTATGTGTTCAGCCAATCAGAGGTGGTATTTGCCACAGTCAGCCAATCAGAGGTCAGCCAATCCAGTTCTCAAAGTTATCGCTACCGGTTCTACAGAACCTGTCGGAATAGGCTGAATCCCACCACTGGTTGTGACTCAGCAGCATGCTGTGGATCTGACAGCTGATTCCAACTCCGAGGGAGACTTGGAGTCAGAGTTGGGTGGAGGGGAGGAACTGTCTGCTGATACTGTGCCAGTGGCTGGGCCCTCCACTAGCTACCAGGAGGCCTCGACTTCCGATAGCTGTGGGGACAAGGCTGTAATTGATGCCAGGACTAGGAGTCTGATGAGAAGACAGCAGCAGCAGCAGCAGCGAGGAAAGAAAGGAGGCCAAGCCACAGCTGGCCAGTAATGGACCACACCCCTTAGGACTTAAAAGTGGTTGGAGTTGCCTCCCTGCAGAGGACAACTTGTTGAATTCGTATTGGGAGCTACTGGTTGGTGTTCAGAAGATTCTACTTTCATGTATACCTGCTTGGACATTTTACTGTGCATCTGAAATCCTCTGTAAAGTAATTGTTTGACTCTGTAAATTAGTCTTTTTAACTTATCTATCAGTGTTGGCAGTGTATCCCAGTGTTTGGCAGCCTGCTGGAGAACTTGGACTGGGTTTTTATAAATACCTCATCTCAGAAAAAGTTGGTGTCTCTGTGTTAAGGCTTTGAAAAGATTCTGTGCATTTAAACCCCAGCTGCACCTCATGCAGTGGTGGGATCCTACCGGTACGCTGGTTATCCACTTCATGGGCTCGCTTGGTGAACGCCAGTCAAACGCGCACTGCGTGTGATTGACGTACAAATCTTCGTGATGTTCTGCAAGCACTCTAAGACAATAGCTGCATGCTGGATAGCTGCTAACCAATGCGCAGCTGTTGTTTTAGAGTGCTTGCAGAACACCACGAAGATCGCAGCTGTTGTTTTAGAGTGTTTGCAGAACACCACAAAGATTTGTACGTCAATTGCCCGCACTGCATGTTTGACTGGCGTTCGCCAAGCGCGCCCACGAAGTGGGTAACCAGCATACCAGTAGGATCCCACCACTGACCTCATGGTTTCAGGGTGTGGGGCACAAAGTGGGCCAGACCAAGAATAAACTTCTTAGGAAGGTAAATATTATTTTTATTGAGAATGGCTACAATAAAATAAATAAATAAAGGTTTATTATGTCCAGAGAACTCTATAATTAAAATAGATAAACCATATAATTATGAATACAAGCAAAAGTGCATAAATACTGTAAAATTACATTAAAATAAAACTAGCAATAATAATATAGGTAACAGTGAGACTTGACAAAATTTGCAGGAATCTTCAGTCATCGATAGGATGGCTAGAACAAAAGATGGCACAAAATTAGAATCTGCAAAGATGTGTCAAGGTAATCCTACAAGTCTGATTGTGTTGTTCTTTCCTCCTCCTTATACTTTAGTGAGTCGTCAGCAAAGTGTCTATGTGGGCCACTTCCAGTGGTGGGATTCAGCCTATTCCGACAGGTTCCATAGAACCAGTAGCGATAATTTTGAGAGCTGGAAAATACCACCTCTGATTGGCTGACCCCAGAAAATACCATCTCATATTGGCCAAACACATAGTCACGCCCACCAAGCCACGCCCACAGGACCAGTAGGGGAAAATTTTGAATCCCACCACTAGCCACCTCTGAATGTTACTCTATGGTTCTTGACTTTAAAAATGTTTCAGCCTCACAAATGAAGGCAAATATATGTGTCCCAGGATAATGTGGGTTGGTCACCAAGACCAGAGGTTTAATCTTCCGGGTTTTCAGACTCATGCTGGAGCCCATCTTCAGGGAACTTCTCTCTAACAGAATATGTGAAATGTTTCAGCTTGTTTTGCCTAAATAATAGTTGCTTCATATCTCCATCAAGGTCATTTTGCATCATTTCCATCAAGGTCATTTTCCATCTCATCGGGTTCAAAGTTGACTCAGCCTTCCATCCTTCTGAGGTCGGTAAAATGAGCACCCAGATTGTTGCGGAAAATATACTGACTCTGTAAACCGCTTAGAGAGTGCTGGAAAGCACT
>JANHFQ010004472.1:6832-17524 GCA_032468035.1 Aparallactus werneri
CTTCTTCTTTGGGTGCTTTTTACCATATGATTTAAATCAAGAGTCATTTCAGGTTCCCAGATAAATGAAGCTCTTTCGTCCCCCTGCTGTGGCTCCCTGTGAACTGAACCCACTAGTAGCTGGCCCCTCCCCTCGCCTGCCCTGAGAAGAGAAGGGCGGTGGCAGCAAATGGACACTCGCTCCGTATTCCCGAGTGGGAGCAAAGTGCCCCTCTTCTTGCCCCTTCTGGCCCTTCTTGGTGCTGCACGCTCCGGGGAGACATGCAACTTTCTCTCTCCCCCAAGACACTGACTGAACCAGCTGCAGCCAATGCTCTGCATCGTAATGGGCTCCAAGAGGAGGATTGGATGCCATTTCCCCCCTTGTGGAATGCGCTAAATTTAAGTGTGCTATGCAAGGCGCTGCAAGAGCAGCGAACACGCCATGGAGGCAGCAAGAGAAATATGGGGAAATGTGTGCAACTTTCTCTCCATCCCGAGATGCTGCCTGGGCCGGCTGCAGCCGACGCTGCTGCTTTCATCGCCTCCATGGCTGCTCGCTGCTCTTGCAGGGCACCTCCTTCTCCTGGAGCCCATTAAAACGCAGAGCATCGGCTGCAGCTGGCCCAGTCAGTGTCTTGGGGCAGAGAGAAAGTTGCGTGTCTCCCCGATGCTTGCAGGACCAAGAAGGGCTGGAAGAAGAGGCAAGTAGAGGGGCGCTGTGCTCCTACTCTGGAATACGGAGCGAGTCTCCATCTGCTGCTCTCACCCTTCCTTCTCAGGTTAGGAGTGACTGCGAGCGAGGGGTGGGGCCAGCCAGTGGTGGATCATCTGACGGAGCCGCAGGAGAGGGCCAAAAGAGCAGCATGCGATTCTGGAGCCACATGTTGCCGACCCCTGGACTATGCAAAGCTCTAAATACTTAATAGTATACAGAATACAAAAATTCTGGTGGTCAAATTGGGGGGGGAACTGACATTCTCACCACTCTTGAGAACTGGACGGAATGGCAATCTTAGTTTCACATGTAACTTCATCTGCTCCTTTGCAGATAAAACTGTCAGAACAAGGGACATTGCTTCAGCGTGGTGAACTCATTCTGTTGTCTGGACGCCGTAAATGCCAGCGGCATCTTTTCCTATTTGAGCAGTTGCTACTCTTTACCAAATGTAAAGGAGCTGAGGGTGGCTATGTCTGCAAACAGGCCTTGCAGGTATGTAAAGTGATTATCTTGAATAATATTTTCCCAGGCTTTGGGGCTAGAAGTATAATTTGGGGCTATTTTAATCCACACTGATAAAATTATTGTCTGGAATGAGATGGCTTTATTTATTAGAGACCTGGTTCATTATATTGCAGTGAATGATGTGTTTAATAATGATTTACTGTATAAGTTATAACTGATTGAAACTGCAGAACAGTTCAATTAAAATCAAATTATATTGCATCTGACTATGAACTGTGAACACTGCCACATTTTCTGTGGTTTCCTCTCTTCGTATAGACTGCTTCCATGGGGTTGACGGAGAGTGTGGGTTCTAGTGGGTTACGTTTTGAGCTTTGGTTCGGAAGGGGATCATCCCGGCAGGCCTATACATTGCAAGCAGCCTCTGCTGAAGTCAAGCATCAGTGGACAAATATTATAGCACAACTGCTCTGGAGACAAGGTACGAGCATGCCTAACTGAGGATGGTCAGCTCAATAGGGAAATGTTTTGCTGTGGGAAGGGTTGGTGTTCTTAAAATCTTTTGTTCTTGAAAGAAAAGTGAGAAAAAGTTGCATAAAATCTATGTCAAAGATTAACAATAATTTTATTTTGAAAGACAGTGTGGTTCTCTAGTGTCATTATCCCCTTAAGTTTAAAGAACTAGATCTGTCAGGCAAAACAAATGCTACTTTGTGTGATCAAGGGAGTTTGAAACAAAGGTACACTTTTGATGATATCATTTGATCCCCAGCATCATCGCGACTGAGGTTTCTAGTTAGGCCTAATCTTGATACATTTCCATATTTTTTTTTTGGTGGGGGGGATTGCATGTCTGTGGATGGGGCCTTACATTTCAGGCAGTTGGCTGCTTCAGAACTGATAAGAAAAAAAAGCAGTAACAAGGAGACTGGAACAGACAGTGCAGTGATGCATTAACTCTAAGTAAATGTAGCCTTATTGCCTTTACTATACACAAAAGAAGAATTGTATAGAAGAGAAGAGTGGAAATAGATCTGCAAACAATGAAAACTGGTGGCTCAATCTTAGAACCAGAAAGCAAAGAGCGGACCAAAAAAATCTGGACCACAGGAATTTAAGATGGTGAAGGGCCACAAAAATGTGGTTGACATAATAATTTCTGTTAGTGAGATGGGAAAGCACACTAGAGGGAGAGGTCTTCTCAAGGACAGGGGTGCTGAATCAAAATGCCTTGGATGTTTGTCTCTTTTTTCCCCCTCCTCTCACTTCTCTTCAGCTGCCCAGCCAAGTGTCTCAATGAGCTTGTCCTCCTGCCCTTCTCAGCGCTTAGCTCCTCTGGGCCTTGGCCCTGGTCCCCCTCCTGGTTTGTCACTCCCTGGCCACTTTGAGGAAGAGGAATGGGACTTAGATGTCAAGCCCATCCCAAGAGGTAGCATCACTATTCTTTTATCAACCCTCTCAAAAGACTAGTAGTTGCTTCTGCTGGTGCTTAACTATGTTGTGTTCCTCTCAGCTCACACCTCCGGGTCAGAAGGAGCCTCCCCAAGCCACCATGAACCACTTAGGCAGGGGAGAAGTTCGTTGCCTGGCAGCAGCTCTGCTTTAGGACACAATCAGTCGGTGAGTTTATTCAGTATTGAAATGGTTTTTTGGTTATAGAATTTGGATTTCTTTCATTAATCAGATTATGCCTTTTCTTGATTGTATTATTTTAGGTTTTATTTGGGGAAAGGGAAATTGTGCTGGACTGGTGTAATAATTGAATTAACTTTGCTTTCAAAGACATACAGAGGGAGGGTCTCAACCCAGATGTCTCATTATTATAATCAACATCCTCTAGAAGTGACCCTCTTCATTCCCTGGGGAAAAGTGACTGCGACCTGAAATGCTGTGAATCAGAGAAATTGTTAGCAGTTGAATCTGTTGACTATAGAGATTGTTACTAAGGATGTGAGCTGAATGAAAGAGTGCTCCAAGACTTTTCGCCTACCTTCGCCATTTCTGTCCCTTCACAAAGTTATGAAGCACCAGCTTTGTTACTGGTATCCTTGTGGCCATTTGAAGAGTTATGTGTTTTGTGTGCCAGATAGTATGATTCAGCTATTCCACCCCTTCCTCTTCAGGGTTCACTAGGCCATCCCTGATGGCTTGTTTTTTTCTTTATTTGCCAGAGCTTTGGCATTGCCGACGAACCAGTGACCCCACTCTGAGGTTGGGGCGGCCAGGTACAGCCCACCCTGCCAAACTTTTCTGCCTTTGTGCAACCTCCCACTTCGTTCCTGTATCTGCTCCCTGCCATCCCCATTTCCTTAAGCTGCAGCACATAATATTCCCAAGAGCCTTTCTTTCAGTCTATATTACAGGGATACTTCAGGATGTCTGCTTCATCCCTATTAAATGAGTGATTCTGTGTCCAGGTGCTCTTCCTTTTGTGTTCCACCATCCTAATAGCTTCTCTGTCCTGTGTGCCACGGCCATGCAGTTGTCTTTATATCACTATTTCTGTTTAAAATTCCTCTAATATCTATGCAGCTGGCTAACATAATGGCTAACAGTGTGAGCTGAGTTTTCTAGCCTTCCGTCTGGATAATGAAACAATATCAACCAATCCTACAGGGTTGTTGTAACATAGTGAACCACTTGATGCCTTCCAGTATTGTAGAGTGCGAGTTTCATCATCTCTTGCTGATGCTGATTGGAGCTGATGAGAGTAGTAATGGAACATATCTGCAGAAGATCAAGTTAGAAAGCGACTGAGCTGAAATGCTATGGATAGCATACTAAAAAAAAGTGCTGCTTTCTAATTGCATGTTGATTAGTGCTATGTGCTATTTAATGCATAATGGTATTAAGAATTAAACCTCATATTAAATTTCATAAAGTCAGAATGCATTTTAAAGGTTCAATTATAGAGATTTGCAGATTGAATATTGAGGGGGAAGAATAGATGTTCAACAGACATATTTAAAATTTTTGATAAATTTCTAGAGTCTGATTTGCTTTTTCTTTTTAGCGTTGGGTGTGGAGCCTGCATCGGAAACTCTTTTCTCCAGGAAGTCATGGACAACAAGATTCAGTTCCTAGGGACTCTGGGAACAGGACAGTTTAAGATCTTTGCAGAAACTTGGGAATTGGGACACAAATGGATGGTCATATTCAACAATATTGTGACTTGCTTCTACCCATTTCCTGAAGGCTCTGCTACTACTCCACAGAAGCATTTAGACCGGTCATATCCTATTGTGGGATTTCCATGTCCTGCCTCATTATTACTCATTGAGTGCCTTTTCTGCCATTTTCTTGGATTGTAAATTTCCTGGAAAGTTTTGATCAAGCTCACACTATTGATAGTAAGAGAGGCTACCAAGCAAGGAAGCTCAACCAAGAAACTACCAGGTTAACCCAAATTAAAAGTTGCTGGGAAAGAGGGAACTTGGTGGGCTGAATCATCTTCTATTGAGGATCAAATGTGGTAATACCCAGAGTGTATGGATCTGTGCGTTTATTGCTTGCCCTAGCTCCAGTCTCAGCTTCAGTCTTAAGATCGATTGATATTTTTCTCTCTTCAGTGGGTGTTGAAGGAAAGAATCTAGGCTGCAGTTGTTAGGCAATTACAGCATTCATTTCCTAAATTTTCTCCAAGGTAATTCTAAAGTAAAAGGAAGAAAGAGGGCATCTGGGCCACACAGAGGGGTATGTGATTGCCATATATAGAAGTGCCCCCTTCTAAAATAGGATCAGATATCTTTAGGTGAGTTACTCAAGATCAGAAGAGTAATACAACAGTATGAGAATGATGTACAGTATGCACAATGCCACAGACATTCACAAGATAACATTTTTTCTGGGACTGTGCCACTTTAGAATGCAAAGGAGGTGCTTGTCAATTTAATATTGGGATTTTGAGTTTTTTTATTTTGCATCTTATTTTGTAGAGTAACTGGCATGGCAAGGAGAGTTAAAATATGTTAGATATCTATTTTATGTTTGTTAATATTTCTATGCAGGAAGTTTTGATGAACAATACTTGGTTAATGCTGTATCCCTACATTCTTACAGTTCGAAGAAACATAAGAATCACTGTTCCATGAGCATAAGGAAGAGATCCTGGAACTGCAAACATACACCTTTTATTTTCAAGATTATTTTTGAGATGATTAAATAATATAACCAACATGGCTTGTTTAAGGAACAAGATTTATATAAAATCAGTTTCCATGTGAAAATATATTGCAGTGTGAGTAAAAATATCAAAAACTTGGGGAGAGGGATGGTTGCTTTCCCCTGTAGCATGAAGTTGGCTTACTTGTTTACATGCAGTTTTCAGTAATTCTGATTGGGGGAAGTAATCTATAAAGAAGTACAAATGGTGCTATATTTAGAATTGACCAAAAGTTTCTAATTTTTGAGGGGGGGAGCAATGTGACTGTACTACTGGATACAGGTTTTTTTTTAATTTGGTAAATTGAGTTATTTGGCATTGTCCCTTTTAAATTCCTCTAGGAATTTAATAGAGGACTTTCTTTTATGTGCACGTAGAAAAAGTGATAAAAATCACTGAGATGAATCCATATTAAGATTCTTGCACTTGTCTCAATAATTTTCAAAGGGTAATTCAATATCTAGTGTGGTATTATTCCTTCAAAAGCAAACGAATTGTAAGAAGATGCAAGTAATGTAGAATATATATTCGTAACTTTGGTATAATGCACTGAGACTGAACAGTATTAGTAGACATTTGAGTACTGCCATAAATGTCACTAAATATGTTGTGCCATGACTTTTCTTCTACTTTTTAAAAAATACTGAACTACCAGTTCCCCCGACTGAAAGGATTGCAATGTGGGCCTATAATACTTTCCCCCTTTTTGGAGCAGAATTATTTCTTTTGTTTATAATCACTTTTGGATGGACCTGCTGCTCATTTATGTTTGACCAGCATAAATTACGGTGTTGAAAACTTACTTAAACCTTGTTAAAGAGGTATCAATGAAGTTTAATTCTCACTATGCTGTCCATAAAGTTGTAAGATATATCACCACTAGGCAACTTGAACAACTAGATGGGACACTTAAAACTCTGCCAACTGATTGGTGAGACAAACTGTCTCTTGCAAACTGTTTATATCTTCTTGTATATTACTTTAGTATGCAGTTTCTTCTTAAAAGGGCCACACTAGGATTACCCCCGTTGGATTCATAACTTTTGTTTTTGTTTTAAATTGCAGATCTAGCTGACCAAAGTAAGTTAAGCTAATTCAGATCTAGTTAGGAAACCTAGAAGGGATTACCAGGAAATATTAGGAATATAAGTAAGCCTGGGAAGTAAAAACAGAAGTCCCCAACTTTTTCGACCTCAGGGACCACCAAATTCATAATTTTAAATCCCGAGGACCATTAATATGAATCTAGTGAGCCGCTCACTGAAGTCCCTGGACTCCCAGTGATGGGATGGGGTCCTTCAGGCACTTGGCTTGGCCGCGTTTCTGCAACCTTAAACACTCAATTTGGATCCGTTTCCCACAGAAAACAAAACACTGGGATCTCTCATCTCTCTCTCTCTCTCTTGCTCTCTGACTCTCTCATCTCTCTCCTCCCTCTCCCTTCTCTGTCTCTCTCTGATCTCTTTCTCTCATCTCCCTCCTTCTCTGTCTTTCTCTTTCTGTATCTCTCTCACTCACCTCTCTCTTTCTCTCCTTCATTCATTCTGATTCTCCAGTGCTCTGAGTCTTGCGGGTGCTTCTTTGGCTTTATTGGTGCTAGACGCACCTCAGTCGCTCGGGGAGATGCCACGCAACTTCCTCTCAGCCCTGAGACACTGGCCTGACCCCCAGCTGCAGCTGATGCTCTGCGTCGTAATGGACTCCAGGAGGAGGAGGAGGGGATGCTGTTTTCCCCACTGTGAAGTGCACTAAATTTAACTGCACTGCAAGAGCAGCGGGAAGGCCATAGAGGCGTCAACTGCAGCAGCGGAGAGAAACAGCAGGGTTGTCCCAGTGTCTCGGGGCAGAGACTGAGGTGCGTGGAGCACCAACAAGGGCTGGAAGAAACGCCCGTGAGACCCAGCAACAGATAAAGCTTCACTCTTGCCCTGGAAAACAGAGCAATTCTCCATCCCCTGCCCTTCCCTTCTCAGGGCAAGCGAGTGGGAGAGGTGGGTGAGGGGCGGGGACATCCAGTGGGAAGCCAGAAGCCACAGCAGGGGCAAGAAAGCCGTGGATTGCCTACAAGTATTACTTCAGCCCGCCTGTGTTGCCGCCTCCAGAGCTCTAGTCACAGGAGCTCCCATAGGCCCATTGGTCAGTGACAGCAGCTCCTCCACCCGGGTGCGCCACGGACCACCTAAAGTTTCTCATGGACCGCCAGTGGGCCGCAGACCACTGGTTGAGGACCTCTGTTCTGGAAGATTCTGGCAAATCACTTCTGTGTTGTTGCCTTGCTCAAAGCCCTAAACAGGTTTAAGAAGTTAATGGGAAACAAGGACATCTTTTTATTGTATATGCACCACTTAGTCAATAGGGCCAACATGAAGGAGGTTTAATCTTTTCATGAGCTGTAGTCTCAATGAAAATAATCTATTTTTCCAATTAACTATATATAGAAAAAAAAGTTTCTCTCGGCAATTAGAACTGTTTCCCTTCTGGCTGTTTGTCTTTTCCTGTGTAATCTAGTCCCAGTGACTCTCTTCCTCCAAGCCCCCCTGCTAGTATTAAAATACAAACCGTATTTGGATTATTAATATACAATTAAGAATAATGCCTAATTTGAATTTTTGAGTAACTCCAGTGGTGGAAGTGATTGATAGTGAATAAGGGACAGGATTCAGGATTCTTACCCCGGTTTTTCTTTTGCTGCTAAAATCAAATGAGTTCTCACCCTCTTTCATATTTGGGCCACTCCATGCTTAAATGGAGGGAACTGCAGCATACAATTGAGAATATTCCTGCTCCCCCGCATCTAAATAATTCCTCCCTAAACAAAATGGGAAACTGAGAAGTAAGGTTTTGTTGGGAGTAAAGAACTTTTTAACATCCAGTCATTAATGTGTGTATTTAGCCCAGATTTTTGTGGCATCTACAGCTTTACACATATCCTGGTTTCAAATTCTATGTTGTATTTCAGTGCTACATACTAAGCAATAAATGAGAGAAGATGGGACTCATTTGATGAAGATTGTGATTGCTTTGTGGGCTGTAAAGATGGAGAATGCTTTCAATTCTGCCGGTTTAGAAAAATTAAAATGAATACATCAATATTGGAATGGAATATTCAACATTTCCAGGCCAATTTTCATGGGAAGAGAAAAATATGAGGATATTATGCACATTTTAATCTATTTGAAAAGTGATTTAGTTACTACGATAAGTGCAAGGCATTGTAAGTACTAAACAGAGAGCTGATATTCCATCAGAGTTGCCTAACAAGATTATACTTCTTAGAAAAGCATGAAACAATAATCATTTCTGTCCTTCAGCTCTAAAGGTTACAATACTGTATTTTTTCTTCGCACAAATAGCTTCAAATCTTATTCACAAATGTATAACTATACATTTTCCTTTTACTGTACATAACTCTTTTTCAATATCCTGTCTAATCAAGATCCTAAATTCATTTTTTCTATTTCATGTGAAAAATTTGTAAGGGATTTTTTAGTCAGCAAGAAATAGCATCTTTCTATGATCAAAGTCAATTTAATATTTTCTTCACATCTTTATTCTCTATCAACTTTAAATGGAATATAAACAGGCTCATTTAGTTTGTTCTTAGATTTGGGTAGTTTTGTTTTTATATGTGACTTTTATTATTACACCAACTCTACCATTTTTTAGACTTTTTTTTTTACTTGGAGGGATCTCTAATGGAGAAAAGGCTATTTTCAGCAAGCCTTTATTTTTAAATAGTGGTTAGTTTTACAAGGCTGCAATTAGCTGTTCATTTGGACAGAAATCCCATTGAAATCTGTGAGACTTCTGAGTTACAAATACAGTACGTTGTTCATGTATACAGCTGCATCTGCGCAGTTGTATTAAACCTGCTTTTACCTCTCAGCAAAGCAAGGTTTTTGAGCTCACTGTCATTTATCCATTTATTTGCCCTGGCTTCTGAATAGCCCCCCTCCCTTTAGGAGGAACAAAATGCCAAGATGATTTGGCCTCTTTCCCATCTGTTTTCCTGACTTAGATATTTAGCTAGTGTGCTCACTTTCCCATTCTTTAGAGAGCTACATAAGAGGTAGATAAAAACCTGACTTGTGGTTGCCTGGCAACCAGAATGTTCCTTTTCCTCGACTGACCTGAGTGGCTGAGCAGCAGCACTGAGAGGCCCTTCCATCAGACCACATGCCTGGAAGGACCATTCAGGTCTGCTTGTCAGCAGTGTGGCGTAACAAAGCAGACAGGACTTGACTCTTACTCAGTGGTAGCACAACCTACCTGTTGCTGCTGCTCACAAACTTGGCTGCTGCCCACAGCAGAATAATGTGCAATGTAGAAGTGGAATTTTGCCTCCCTGTTCCTCCTTGTGCTTTTCAGAAACCATCCAGCATTCCACCTTTTGTCCCAGCAATGCTCTCAGTCTCAGCTCTATCAACCTTAAAGATGAGAAGGCTTTGGGATATAAAACAACTGTAAGGCCAAGTACCAGTTAGTGATGCCAATCCCAGCCTGTGCTTTCAGTCAGGGTGCAGCAAAACAAAGCCAGTCTGTGCCCTATTATGCTGGGCTAACATTCTGCTCCCCTCCATCCTGCCAGGGATACTCGTCATCCCAAAAATTCCTATTGATTTCTTCCACTAATGTACAACAAAGCAGACAATACGTGCTTGTGCCAAGTTACCAGCACTTCTGCCCCCCCTCTTCGGGGCCCAAGTGAGCAGGCTGAGACAGGCTGATCCTGCCTCTCCAATCCTCTGCTCTCTAATCTTCAATTGCACTACTGTTTGCTTGGCTCTAACAGCAGCAGGGAGTTCTTGGCTTATGGTGGTGCTATTTTTTTCTCCTATATGAAATACCATCCCAGAACTGGCTGTGTTCCTCCGCGGGCCCCCATCGGAGTGCAGACAATAACTTGTGCCAGAGTAATGCTACCCATCCTGCCATTTTCTCTGGTGGGGGGGGGAGGTGAAGGTGGCAAATGACAAAAATGGCAATCTACTATTCTATGACACTTATCTTTCCGATCACTCCTAAAGCTGACCACAGGGGTTTTGAATGCACCGGAGTAGAGTGACCACTTTCGTGGCACTTATATTTTTTTGTCTTTCTCGCCCCTCTCCCCACATCCGAGCAGAGCAGGCCGTGTTTCGATGTTTTTCTCCTTCGTTTCCCCTCCCTTCCAAACCCGGGCTGCCCCCCTCCCTCCAGGCAAGGCTGCCCCGGCCGAGCCGGAGCGCACAATGGAGCCGGGTGATCCCTCGCCGCGCAAGGCTCAGAAATGCAAATCGCCGCCGCTGCCTGCGGCTCCGTACAATGGAAGGGAGGGAGGAAGGGAGCGAGAGAGGGAGAGGGAGGGAGGAAGGAAGGGAGAGCGA
>JANHFQ010004472.1:30247-40428 GCA_032468035.1 Aparallactus werneri
ATCCAGGCCCCAACCGCCTCCAGGCACCGGGACATCACTTCGAGGGCATCACTGGGGTGGCCCGGGGTGGATATAAAGAGTTGGGTATCATCTGCATATTGATGATACCCCACCCCTTTAGCTTGAGGCAGACAGTAGCCCGGGGCTGTATTCGACATGGGCAGAATTGAAGTTTCAATTAATAGAATTAAGTCTTTTGAATTTTGAAAGACAATTTATGGGGTTTTTTTCTTTAAAAAACCAAAAACCTGATAGTTGCATGCATGAATGTAGGCATCTCTAATGAAATTACATGTTTTAGTGAATCCCCAAGCAAACAGAAGCTGACACAAGCTCTACATGATACAAACCTAAACAGGCCATCTTGCTGCAAATTTGAATGCATAATTACTGTTTACATGCAGCTGTTTACAGATTCAGAATAAGAAAACTAGTACAAAAGTCTGGATACCCTTCAGCCTGTACTTTGTAATTCTTTGACAAAAGTAACAAATATTTCATGAAGCCAGGGAACCGTTGTCTTCTTCTCCTTCTCCTTCTCCTTCTCCTTCTTCTCCTTCTCTTCTCTCCTCTTTCCACCACCTCCTCCTCCTCCTCCTCCTCCTCCTTTTCTTGGAAGTGTTTTAAAGGAAGTGTTTTACCTCCTTAGGGCTGATAGTGTGTGATATGTTTGGGATCTTTTCCCTCAGATTTTCAAAAAATATTCTAGTTTGAGAACTGTGACAGCCACCCCAAAACCTTTATCTTTATTTCCTGTGTTTTATATGTGATATGGAAGCTTCTTTCATGTCATAATTACAATGAAGTATATGATCATTTTTCAACTTCAGTTTTCTCAGTTATAGAACATGAGGTTGGACAACTATTCAACATGAGGTTGGATATTTAGTTAATTCCACCCATAAGCTACTGCCATACAACCCCAAATATAATAGAGCCAGCTCCATTCTTAACTGGATGGCTAAGTTTTTCTTCCGAAATGATTCATCTTCTTACTTCCAAATGTACCTTGTGAATGTGGTCATTAGTCCAAAGCACTTTCTATCAAAACATTTCAAGCTTGTCAATGTTTTCTTCTGCTATTTTAAATGGTGTCTTTTGTGAAGAGGACAGAGAAAAGATTTCCTTCTGATAACATTCCCATGCACATCATTATTATATAAGCAACTGTACTGCAGATAGCTAATCTAGTGTCAACTAAACTTTTCAACAGGCTCTTTTGTAGATCTAACTCTGCAATTGTAACAGAGATTTTTTTTTCCTGATTTTCTAGATCTTGTTGACTTCAGCAATCCCTGTAATTTTCACTTGTTAATAATGTTTCTCAAAATTAAAGTTGTTAGCTGGAAACATTCACAAAGGGTTTTTTTTACAGCCTTCCTCTGCTTTATAAGTAAATCACTTTCATTTTCAAATATTTCAAGCAAGCAGATACTTAGAAGAACTGTTGGTTGTTGAAAATAAACAGAAGTCACAATTTGAGAAGTTAGAAGGGTTAGAGTATTGCTTACCTGTGGAGTTGTCTTCACTTGAGTAACTGAAGGCTAACAAACACTTTTTGGAACTTTAATAATTCGATGATAATAAAATAATGAATTTGGTTTGAAACTTAAATTTTGCTGGTTATTTTTAAACTACTGCTCATAATTAATAAGCATACATTCATATTTGCAGAACTTTTGTTTCATATAGAAGTTGTATCATCTTCTTTCTGTTTATTATTGAAATAAGCAATTTGACCAGGCATGCATAAACTTTTGCATGCAACTTATATTACTAAAAGTTCACTGAACTTTAATTGTGTGTTTCCAGTCTCAAAATGGTATAAAATCACATTGGAAATGTTTATCAAAAATGATCAGAATGGTAAAATTCCCTGCTTTATAGGATACATGTACTTTTAGCTCTAAACTGATCTGTGCTTTAAATGCTACATGCAAGTCTTTGTCCCAGAACCCTTCCTTCCCAAGCAATGCAGCATGAAATAAAGATATTAGATATGTTTGCATAATGTGGCTGACCCAACCAGCTGCTCCCCTGATTACTCATCCCATACACTGCATGATCAAGAGTCAGCTGGGAAGCAGCCATTTTCTGTGCCTTCCAAATTACTGCAAAGGAAAACAGAATGTGTTTTGGCATAGGATATTTTTTTGGGGAGCAAACCTCCTCCCACCCCTAGTGTAAAAATCCTCAGTGTTTCAGCTGAGAACAACACCAAGCAGAATCTTTATTTCTTTGAACTCTGAGCAAGATGATGTAATTTGTTCCTAACAATGCCAATTTATAAATATCTCTGGGCAAGCAAAATTTGGATTTCCATGTTCCATACATTCCAAACTGGTTTGATGGGAGGTATCAGGTAAAACATCTGCCATGGAAATAAAATATCCCTCTTCCACACAGATAGAAGATATATTTCATTTACACTGATGAACTTCTCAAATTGCCTCTTCCAATGCTTTCCCTGTTCTTCAACACACTATTGCTTTGACATTATTGTCCTTCCTTCCTAGTTATAAGAAGTTTGGTTAAAGAGTTCTGAGTCTTCTTGATGAAAAATCATTTGTAACTAAATGAGATTAAATCTGTGGTGTAGAGATGGACTAATTTTCATACTATTTGCCTCTTTGGAAAAAAAACAGGATTGGAATAAGGTTGAAATCACATCAGGTTACACAAGAGAATTTGGTTTGGTGGATATGTTATGCCCTCACGTGGCGTGAGCTGGAATTTATCACACTAAACACAATAATTAGGAATTAGGCTATGAGATGATATGGTCTTGTAAACTGTATTCTTTGTACCTGAGGTCATCTTTAGCAAAACATTAATGCAATAACATAGGGCAATATCCTCTCCCTTGTCTGTCTGTATCATACGTGCATTTCATCTTTACTTCAAGACCAGTATAAAGCACATTAAAAACATTTTGACAGATGTTTTTAAATTTTTCTCTCTGTGCTGCTGGATGAAACTGTGAAGGAGATTTGCTCATTCACAAATTGGTTATCAGGGATGAAAATGTAATTGCCCTGTTAGGGTTTTCTGAATATTTGCATATCTTTACTATTGAATGTTAAACAGAATTCATATGAATCCTAGTAATATATAAAGGAACTTGGAGAAAACAGTTTTAACACTAAAATTGGGTGTTGTTGCATTCATTTTATAAATAAAAACATCTAAAGTGGGATCTGTAAGTATGGAAAATAATGCCCCTTTCCATGTTTTATGAACTGGGATAAGTAGAGCCAGCACTTTTTTGAACATTTGCAGCTGTCAGCCTTGTCCCATAACAACCACACAAACTTTGGCTCCCTTCATTATATTGAAGTTTCCACTACACAGATTTAGAATCATATTAGACTCCTTCAAAATAAATAAATTAATTATTAATATTCTTTAGTCTGGAAAAGTTGTAGAACCATTTCAAAAAGCTCAAAATATCTCGAAAGGGGAAAATAATGAATAGTAAGACTTTCTTAGAATTACCATCCTGTCAAATTGCTCCCAAGTTCAACATAACATGTCAATGAAGTCACATACAACCCCAGAACAATCTCTAAGGATCTACCGGCCCTAAATTGCATAGAAATGTTGTGGAAGCATCAAAAATGAGAATTTGTTGCTAGAAAACCACAAAATATTACTGAGTTGAAGCAGTTTGCTATCTTGGAATGGCCAGAAATCTTACATAATGATATGATTACATTAAATTAAAATTAAGCCAGGTAGCGGAGGTGAAACTAATTATTGAATCTGAGGGGGTGATTACATTTTCAATGGCACCTCAGTTTGTTCTTCAGGAACACTTAGGCCCAGTACATTTTGTGAAATTGCTTAGCAATGTTTTCAATTTTTATGTTTTTTATGTATTTTATGAACATGAGCTTTTATTTTATTGCTTCCCTTGTGGGGGTTTTTTGGACAGCATATTTTATAATGCATATAATTTTTATATGTCACCTTTTACCCTCCAATATGGTGGCTAAATAAAATAAAATAAAAAGATGATCTATCTTTCTTTGGAAACTAAATGAAAGAGAAACTCAGCATTTTGTTAAATCAAATTTCCTTTCTATATCTGTATGAGCCACATGAAGCTCCTATACATTCACTGTCAAGATATGTAAAGATTCAGAAAGCCCTCAATTACTTTTGCAAAGCTATCTCCCTTGATAGCTATTTTGCAAGGATGGGCATAACATAATCTCAAATTTTTCTGTGATGTTCACCTTTCTGAAATTACTTGGGTCAGTATGATCTCTAAGTTCACAAACTCCTTTAGGATTATTTTCCCTATCTTTTAGCTATTGTAGTATCTTTCATTCTATACAGAAGATATAAGGAAACATCTTCACAATACTTAAGAATAGTGATTGGAATGATTAGGAAGGACCACTTTATCCTCCCTTCCAACTTTGTGAGGAAGGAAAAACAAAAAGAACTTTAAGATAGTCAGCTAATTCCATCTTGTGACAAGAATTTACTTTCTCCTTACCATCCCCTTTTCTAGCTTCAATTTTTACAGGTATGGGGGGGAAACCCAAATACATCTTACACATCTTACACATTTGAGGTCTTCCTGAATGTCTGTCTGTCTCTATGTGTATGTTTTGAAATCCTCTTGTTAGTTTTGTAAAAAGGCTTCCTCTATTCCCAAGCTTCCTCTGCCATGGTGCCAGCGTTTTGAGATATGTTACTTTTTTTAGTTATTTTTTTTTCTGAAATCGGTACTACCCAGATAGTTATATGGGAATATAAATTCTTACAGTTAGGGTTGGACATTTTTGTATATTTTTTAAACTTTGTTCATATAACAATAAAAAATAGAGAAAAAGACTTAAAATGCAATCATATGTGACATTGACAAATCCAAGTAACCTCAGATGTTCTCAACATTGGCAACATCTCTGGTTTGTACATTTTTCCTTCTTGTATTTCTGCCTCTAGAAAGCATTCCCATTTTATTGCAATTTTATCGCATCCCATTTTCTTTTCCTAAATGACAGTCATCTTGCTGAAGGCAGTTTCTTGCTAATAGTGTTTTTTATTTCAGTTTCAATTTTATTTCAATCTTTTCTTTATTGGAAACCTAGAACAACATAAGCTGTTATTAAATACAATGGGTATAATTCTTTATACAAATTATAATCCAATCATTTTAGATAGAATCTAAATCCAGAGAGGTCTAAAATAGAGGTACCTAACCCCTGGGCTGCAGCCCACTACCGGGCCATGAGCTATTTGGAACCAGGCCGCAGAAGCAGCAGGCAAACAAGTGCATCCGCCACTTGTGTGAGCAGCAGGTGAGCATGTGTGTGCATCCTCCATTTGCATGAGTGGTATGCACACATGCTTGCCCACCAGTCTCATGGAACCATCTCCTCCCCCTACATACCGCAAAGCTGGAAAGATTGGGGAATTCTGGTCTAAAAGAGGCTGGCTGTGCTAGAGAAGTGAAATGAGACATTGGTAGTGTTTGTGTTTCTAAGCCTTTTTTAAAAAGAATCTGGTTGTAGCAAGCAAATAATATAAAATAAAAAATATGGAAATATTGAAAAGAAATAAGAATCATCAAGCAATCTTCAGCTCATATTAAAAAAATCTCTTTGTCTTCACTTTGCCTTTAGCAGAAATACAGGGTCAGTCACACTTGGATGGATCCCGACGAGGCACTGGGAAAGATTGTCCATTCTGTGGAAAGTCCTTCAGATCTTCCCACCATCTCAAAGTTCACCTCCGTGTCCACACAGGTAAGAGTCAGGAGCAGCAACATGGGGTAAGTAAGTATGGAAGTAGATGGTAAAGTTCATTTGCCTACAACTTAAACTTTCACATTAAATCATCTCTTTAAATCTAAATGATGCTGTATTGAAACTGATCTTCTTGAAGGTATACTACAGGAAGACCATTTGGTTCAGACCACAAATTTCAGTGTCCAAATTGGGTTAACAACACCCTTCCTTCCATTAGCATGGTACATAACCAGAGCTGTCTTCAAGGACTGGAATTGGTGAGTTTCTGCTCTGAGATTCTTCTCAGTTGTTGCAAGTTTATTTGCGTTCTCTCTGTGCATGTATGCAGTGATAAGACTGAGACCAAAAAGCAATTGTTTTTTTAGTACTTTCCCTCTCAATGGCTGCATTGTTCATGGGCCTTTTCACACTGAGCATCACCCAGACAGAAGTCACTGTGCATTAGTCCAACTGAAATATATACTATTAAAATTCTAGTAGAGTTTTGCGAGATGACTTCTTTAAGGATATTTAGGTCTTTCTGCAGTCTTCACTTGTCTTATGGCAAGGTCCCTCTTAATCTCTCTAGATATTTTTGTACAACACACACACATACATATACACACACACACATACATATACACACATCACACTATGGGTGGTTTTTCTTTCCTTTGCTCATTAATTGCACAGAAGGATTTATGGCAAGACCTCTTCCATAAAATATCACAGAAAAGATATTAACTTTCTGAAAGCTGCAATACAGAAAGCTGATTTTGTTCATGGTCCAAAATGTGACATTTTTATTCCTGTTTCATGGACTGGGAAAACTGAATCAATCAGACACCTAAATGGACTCTCTTGCCATATATTGCAACCAACCAGGAAAAAAAACCCCAAAGAAAAATAATTGTACATCATTGCTGTGCCAATTAATTTTTCCCCTTTTTTTCTCTATAGGTGAGCGCCCATACAAGTGCCCTCACTGTGACTATGCTGGCACTCAGTCTGGCTCGCTCAAATATCACCTGCAGCGCCACCACCGGGAGCAAAAGAATGCTGCAGCTGCTGCAGCTGCTGCAGCTGTAGCAACAATGGAACAGTGCCACATGGCCCTGGCCTCTACTGCAGTCCCTGCCTTTCCCCCTACGCAGCTCACCAAGAGTCATGGGTCCTTCCTTCCTCTAGGTGGCGTGGGGGCAGCTCGATCCCGCCAATCCCGTCGCAAGTCACTGCTAAACGGGAAGGCTGATTTCCAGCCATTGGATCTTTCTCTACGTCCAGCCCTGGCTGGAGGAGCCCTTCACCGTTGCCAGTTTTGCCCCTTTGCCACCTCAGCTCCTGAGCTTATGGAGTTACACCTTCAAGTCCATCACAGCAGGAAAGCTCGTACCCGTCGCTGCTCTCACACAGCTCCTAAAGCCCAGGTGATGTTGGAGGAAGAAATAGTTGAGCTGAAAGAACCAGAATCCCCAAGCCCAAAGGGGGAAATTTCGATGACACACAATTTCTGGGCCTCTGAAGATCAGGAAGATTCTGGCTGTCTCAAGGTGCCTCAGGGGAAACCAAGTTCTGAGGGAGCAATAATTGCCAGCCGTTCTTCTGAGGCTGCTCTGAATCAGCAAGAATGGGAGAACGTATCACAAGACTCTGAGGAGCCAAAGCCTGAGAAGGAATTGTCTGGCCCACTGGCCCCAAAAGGACCACATCAGGAGGCTTCAAAGACAGACCAAGGCCTCATGGAATTACAGCTGGAGCCGGTACAGGCCTGAGTCTACTCTGCATATATAAATCAGTTCCAAATCTGTTTAGCTGTCATGATGACTCTCAACCAAGGGACCTGGGAATTGTAGCTCTGTTCTATCTATTGGATAATAATAATTCCAGGTCTTTGGGAAGGACTCGATAGGCAGATAAAAATGCCAAATCCAGTCTAAACATATGGCTGACTATGTGACAAAACCATAATTAATAATAATAATGCATACAAAGCTACATTTCCCAAAGTTCATAGGCAGGGGCTTTGCAGAGCCCATAGCATAGTGGTAGAACACATGCCTTGCATGCAATCAAGTTCCATATTCAATATTTCCTTTATCTTCAAAATAAAAAAATATCAGGGCCGGGAAAAGTCCCTGCCTGTGATCTTGACTGGAGTCTGCCTCCTAGAACAGGCAGTAAAAGGCTAGATGGACCAATGTCTGCCTCAAAAAAAGCAGCTGTATAAGGCAGTGAAAGCAGTTTCAGACCGTTTACATGTGTAGTGTAGATTTGCAGAGACAGCTTGTGAGTCAAGCTCACATATGACAGGGTCATGCAGCCATCTGCAAGAGGTTTTGGAGTAAGACGTAGTAGAGTTATCGACTATTTTTTGAAATAATTCTCTCTATTTTTAACAGCAGCAAGACAAACATAGCAAGATACAGGGATTATCTACCAAGCAGCTAATAACAGCACAAGCACTCCAGGAGGAAAAAAAAGACAAAACTACAACACAACCAAGTACTGACCCTGGAAGGTAAAAGCTGTAGCTGCAGTGGAGCACCGGTTAAGGGACAGGGAAAGCATGGCAAGGAGATTCAATTCATGCCTTGAGTTGATGGGGAAAATTTCAGTTCGTCTGAATGGGATTATAATCCTCCACACGATCAAGAAAGCTGTATGCTGGGGGCTCCCAGTTGCAAAAACGAAACACTCCAATGAACACTGCAGAAACTCCCCGTCAACATGAAGAAGAAGCGTTTAAAGGATATGCTGCTGGTACTGGTGTCCCTGTCTCTTCTCCATGCACTGGATATTTGAAAGGGCTGCTGTAGCAGTTCTATTTAGTCAAACAGGGTTTGGAGGTGATTATCACTGGGGTGTATTAGAGCTCAACCCCTTGTTTTCTCCTCAGTTCTGAGCTTGATGCTGCTTCTTTTAGGTGCCACAGTCTGAGGACCTGGCCCCTTGGGGATCCTAGTGTTGGGACATGGAGGGTTGCTGGGCTTCATGGGGACAAGACTCCTGAAGTAGTTCTTGGAAGTTTTCTTTCTTTCTTTTTGTAAGGGGAGCATTTCTGCACTTGTAGCTTTTCTCACCATAGTGTTCATGTGGTGGGAGAAGCTGGGCTTGTCTAAATTCTCTATTCTCCATTATTCATAACCCAGGAGCCCTGTCCCCATTACCCTGCCATATCTCCTAGAGGCAGGGCAGGCTTCACCAACCATTCTTGGCCCAAGGGGATTTCAAGCACCTGGGATGCGCCTTTGTCTCATCAAATCCAGGTGCTTCAGCCTCTCATGTTCCTGTAGCAAGCTACCTGATGCCACTATCTTATCTCCGTAGTGATCCAGCAACAGAGCTGTGTTTCTGTAGTGACCTGGCACATCAGGGTGCTTGACAACTTCTAGAGTTTTCTATTTTTTTATTGTTTTCTTGTAGAAAATTTGAAACTGGAAATAAAAATTACATTGAAAAATTATGTATAGCTTGTACGGGTCTGAATTTTAAAACAATGTCTTAAGCAGCCATAGATTGTGCTATGAGGGGCAATTTGCAATTTCCTCAAATCTTTGTTGTTGTTGTTTTTTAAAGCTTTCCCTTCCTTTGAAGGATTGAATTGAATTTCTGAGAACCATAAACATAACAAGATAGCATAACTGACTTCCACTTCCATTTATTTTAGCTGCCTCCTCTTTGTATTTGAGTTGCTGATCCTTTCTTTTTCCCTTTTTTTTATCCTCCCCCTTTTAAACCTTTTTCCTGTAAACCACACAGACAAGCACAAAATTTGCAGAGGCATCCATGATGGAAGTGAGTGGCTGGGACAAATGAGGAAACCAACATTTAGTATTGGAAAAGGAATGACAAATTGGTTGCTTCCATTGGCCAAAAAATTGCACGAGCCCAGCTGAAAACTGCAAGGGGATTTTATTTTTTAATGATGAATTACTAAATTCTCCTAATAATCTTTATGATAAACTTGTCAAAAAGTGGATGGGCAGTATTATCCACATTTTTTAAAAATCAAACATTTGAAACCTCAGAGCAAAAATCCTTTCCCAATTCTGGTCCTGTAAGTACAGAATGCATTTCTTTAAATAGCAATATGCTACTCTCTGTGTGGGCTTAGAGGCAATGTTTTCAATTATATTCTTAAAGTCTGATTAAAAACAGATGGAAAATCTGCCCAGAGAAACTCATTATTTGGCTCACTTAATACATTAAACCCTATTTTACTGACAAAAATCATAGTTGCTTCAGTGATCTCATTGAGCTAAGTCACAAATAGGGTTGCCACATGTGGCCAGCCAAAACCCAGGCAACAACTAGATGAAGCAAAGGGATATACAGTGATACCTCGATGCTCATCATTAAATGGTTCTGGGAGGTGCAATGAGTACCAAAAATGACAAGTACCAAACAATTTTTCCCATAAAGAATAATGTAAATAAATAT
>JANHFQ010004476.1:44040-54687 GCA_032468035.1 Aparallactus werneri
GCGGTTTTTATAAATGAGCCTAAACGAATGATACAATCTCTTGAGTATTTCATACCCATCTCAAATGTTGGTTGAAGAGTTCTTTTATCACATTAATATAAGTATATCCTGTTCAGTTATTATTAATTGAAGGTTCACCTGATACATTGGTATTTCCAGTTTGAATGACAGAACCATGGAGTGAAGAAGTTTATCTAAATCTTCTAAAGAGCTGTTGAAATGAAACAATGATATCTTCTGGATTCTATAGGAGCTCTTTTATTTATCAACTGTATTAGTTAAATACTATGAGTTACTTATCAGAATTAGGTGCAAAACAGGCAGTCCAAAACTTAATTTGGCAGAATCCTAAGTATATGTATCAATTTTCGTATAGATTGCTAACATTGCTAGATGTTGCTGACCAATTTTAGTTGGGTTGCTTTAATCGTTTTGGAAAATAAAGTGTGTTTTCAAGATGGCACTTTCAAAATGAAGTTCCAAACCACATTCATCCCTCCCCAAGTTTTTCATCTAACACATTCACTGTACTAATAATTTATTTGAGGGGACTACGTAATTCTCTTCACTATTGTGTTACAGTATAACTACTACAAGGCACTATTTAAAAGTCACAGGTGAATAAAACAATTTCTTCCTGCTGACATAGAACACTAACACTAAATGGGATGTTGTTTCAGCTTGTCACAGTAAAATTTATCTTGTGCTTAAATTCTAACTATGTCTTTCAAATATAAGGCCATAGAGATGGTTTATGAAGATTATTTAGATTAATATTAAAATAGATTGGTGTGTGTTTTGAAAATTAAGAAAGCCATAGAGCTTTCAGAGGTGACAAGCAATGGGAAAAATGCACACTTTGTAAATGCTGTGACTGCCCCCTGGAAGTATGCTGCATTATTCTAAATTGAATGCTATGTGGTGATAACCTGTGTTTAGAGATAAATTGTATTTATATAAGTGTGATTGCCGTGATGTTATAAAACACAGGTCTAGTCATATGGGATTAGACCTTCTTTGAATTAAACACATGCGGTTAATTACTTTTAGAAGTGGAATTTTTATGCAGAACCTGATGTTTTGTTTAACATTAAATGAAACGAGTCCCCTAATGTTAAACAAAATGAATCCCTTAGAGCAAATTAATCTTGTTCTTTTGTTCTTATATGTTGTCAGACTTCATCTATATCCTTATTTGTGTGTGTAGGGAACAACCCACCTTATTTGCATAATCTTTTGTCTAAATCTTGCTTCTTCAACTAGAATATTTGACTAAGAAAATTATGTGACTTATTCATGATACTGCATGCATGCTTTTATTTGTTAATCAACTTATACTTGATTTTTAAAAAATATACTTGATTTAAAAAAGTACAATTGAATTGTAACATTCTTTTTATGAAGATAAATTATGAAAAGTGCTTTGATAAAGAAGCATATATGAAAAAATAGATTCAGAAAATATTGTTATCTCTTAAAATTAGTTCCATCTCAAGAGAATGTGCCCTTCCCTTTCACAGATAAAAAAGCATCTTATTTTCCCTCTGCCGTGCATAAAAATGAAGTCATTTAACAAGACAAAGTTGTACTAATGAAAAGTATTTCTGTTCCCTCTGGTAAGGATCTGAAAAACATTTTAGTGTATTTAGCATGCACAGTAAATACTACATTCATTTCTGATCTGTATTTTAAGCATGCCAGCTGTATGCTCACAGCCCACCTATGTGCACCAGGAAATGCTCAGCTGGGGAAAAAATAAGCTAAATTTAGCTGAAGTAGTTATCAAGGAGAATTTGATGATTCACATTTTTATATTGTTGGTCCTTTTTCAGTAAGCTAGAGGAGAGGATACTTTTACAACCTCTAGTGAGTGGGGTTTGTTTAATCTTCCTTGATAGATATTTTACCAGAATCAGAAGACAAAATCTAAAACGAGTATAGTTAACCAATTTAAAATGTTTTTAATTTCGTCCTTATAATTGCCAGCTCCAAGACTTTGTTCAAGTTCTATGTACAACTTGGAAGACTAATTTATATTCCCAGAATAGAATTGTTTATAAGGAAGTTGAATCTTTGATGTTGAGTTGTGATTCTAAATAGAGATATTTGGAACTTCTTATCAAGATTGCTGTTATAAATTATGAGTATCCAGAATGCTATTCCTGTTTGTTTTCTTTGAGATTAAGTCACTCCTTGTTTAGCGCTACTTCATTTAGCAAGCTTTCACAAATGGTAGTGTTGGTGATATTTTCTTTTAAAAAGTTGTTTTCTGACCAGTTACAACCAAATTTCTGTGCCTGGTAATACCAGAATGCAACTAATGCTGGCATTACTGCACAAGAGAACTTTATTTATTTAAATGAAATGGCAGCACCCTACAATTGTTGCAGCATCTTCATTGTCAATCAAGTGGTTTACTTAACAACCATTTGGCTTCTAATTTAAAGAACAAATTGCTGTCAGAAAGCTGAATGGTGAATAATCCGTTTGAAACAACAAATCTAAAATTGATGTTCAAGTATTTTTCTGATTTTTCGTGGACCTATGTTTTCAGCTGAATGGAACTAAGATTTCATCTGGCTTGTTTGGAATTCCTTAATGATCCTTTAAATTTGTTTTTAAACATGTTTTACAATAAATAGTCTTATACTCTGACAAAACATAAGATTTTAAACAAATCTAGGCAAACAACCCAAAAAAATATATTCGCACAGCATTTGCAGAAATATATGTTTAGAAAATTTTAAACTAGGGAACAGGTAACTAGGAAGTTATTTGCAGAAAGATTGTGGAATTCTTATTTTTTTGTTACTTGTAAGCTATTTTTACTACTTTATGAGCATATGCGGTTTAGAATAATCAGGATCCTACTGTTTGTTATACTTATTTAAAGTCCTGAAATAATAAGTTTTAAGTAACTTAAAAACAAACCACAAATGAGACGTAGAATGTTAAGTTGCTCTTGACAGAGATATTAAACATGTCTTATTTGGGAAAAAAAGGAAATAATACAATTACATTGTTATTGTATCTGAGATCAGGAAATTTGAAGACAAATTTCTTAATTGCACATTGATGTCTATTTTTCACAAGACTGAATTGTCTGTTAGCACTGATTTTACTTTGGGGAGGGAGCTTGGAGAAGTTGCTGTCATTAAGGTGCTTAGCAGATTAATAAACGGATAGCATCTGATTTCACATTTGCTTCTTTTTCATTTCTTCTATTGAATTCTTGTTCATGCTATACTTTTTTTTTTTTTACTTCTGGCCTTAAAACATATGAGGTGTGCTCTAAATCAGTTTATCTTTTTTTGCTGGCTTCTACCAGAAATAGCATCTTAGCTAAAAATAGGTGCTAGATCTTTGTTGTATGAAAGAGTTGAAACAGATTCTGTTGTCTTATCATGTTTAGGGCAAGTGTTTATTGTAGAACTTTCTGGGTTAAAAAACATGCTTTGCTTGTTTCTTAGCATTTTATCATTATTGGGAGAAAGTAAGAAAGAGCTCCTGTAGATTCCAAAGATGTAATTAATTCTATATTAGAAGTGGACTTTAAGCTTGAGCGTGACCAACTGTAGCTGTGTGATACAAACTAAGAAAAATATCTGGATAGTCTGTATTTTAGATTATGAAGGATTCCTACCCTCCATCCACAAACATTTAAAGCTTTTATTGATGTTATACTGTTTGCAGAGTTGTGAAATGTCAGAGGCTTGTGTGCTATCAGAAATTTATCTCTTGCTCATATTTTTAAACTCCTGTTGTCAACTTCAAGAATCAGTTTCTGATCACAAAAACTATGGCTTATTAAACCATAAACTAAAAACAAAATCAAATGTTAGAGGAAAATATGACACGTTAGTTGCTTAAAAATTAGTGGACTGCAACTACAGTTTGCATCAAATTTGGGACAGAGTTGCTCATTGTGTTTCATGGAGGGGCTTTCTTCACTGAAATGGCTCATATCCTTGAGATTTTCCATGTAATGTCTGAATGAATTACATAACTGTGAAGAAAAACAAAGCATCGGTCAGGTGAACAGACAAAGCCACAAATGTTTACCTTCCTCATCTAACCAAAAAATTAAATAGATTGAAGCATCTGTTTCTGTCCAAAGAGTACATAAATTGGCTGAGAATCTTCAAATTGCTATTTCAGGCATCAGATTGGAAACCCATTCATTAATAAAAATCTCAGTCTGGTAAAAATTGCTTATGAATAATTGTATTTTATGGGTACAAACTATAAACTGTAGGGAGTATAAATAATCTGAAAGGCAAATTACATCAGCAAATAACTATTTTTTCCAAGCAAAGGGCTCATAATACAGACACATTTGTAGTTCATTTCCTTTTCTTAATATTATGAGATAAATCCATAAAAACTATTCTGTGCAGCTTTATCATATTTTCTGCATAAAGAAACTCAAGTGTTCTGTAATTCTGATAAACTCAACATCTGATTTAGCATGAAATCTCATCTATTTTAAGAGTTTTCTGTGAGATGTATGAGGCTATTTCTGAAGTCAGTTTGGGAAAACTTGCAGCAGTTTTCATGATGCTGTAAGGCTGCTTGCTTGTCATACTAGACTACAACTCATATCTTCTTTTCATATCCTAAATCTTCGAACTTGTTTTGTTATATCCAAGTAGAGTTATTCACTAACATCTTTGAACAATATGAGCTAAAATTGTAAATTGAGTATGCAAATATTCTGCAAGAAAAATCTGCAAACATAAGTGTTTAGCAAAGTAAATGTTGCATTCTCTTGCTGGATTAATGTAAATAAACTGCTTTGTTTGCAGGGTGTTTTGCCATCCCAAAACCAGGCCAATTCTCCAAGTGGAACTGTAGTATAGCCATCACACTCCTCCTAGCAAACCTTTGAACACAGAACAAGAAGTAATGACAATGGAACCAGGAGCTGCTGTTCAGCCAGAGAGCATCACAAATTCTTAAAAGGCAGAGTGTTATGTGAATCACATAGTGTTTTACAAAATAATTCTGTAATGAGTTATATTTTTACATCTAATACTTTGAGGCTGCTCACCTAAAGAAGAATTTTGCTTTAAAATGCTTCTTTTGGTACTACAATTAAAAATCACAATTGCTTTATATTTCTCAGTGTAATTTAATCACATACCTACATTCACACACATCTACACGTGTAAAATAAAATGTTTCTTAAATCCAAGCAAATTTAATGGTGTTATAAATTAGAATATTACTGTTGAGTTTTTTCTTTGCACTGCTTTTTTTTCAAATCAGAAATGGTTAACCTGAAAAGCTCTCATGGGAAATTAAAGTCATTACTTTCTGGCTTCACAAATGTAATTCAGGAAGATGGATGCTACAATCATAGGTTTTTCTAAAAAGATTGTTTGCACTTAAATAGCATAATGCTAGTGGATAATTACTTTTAAAATGGGTGTTTGAGCACCCTCTAAAGTTGTGTTATAAAGAAACAAATCCTTTGTATCAAACATTTTATTTTAATAATGTTTCAACTACAATCTGTATTATATATGTAAATAATGTAATTCAGTGATTGGGGAAATCATTACACTAGTAATTTTAATCATTTAAGGAAGTGATATTTCTAATTCAGAAAATACATATTAAACTATCTTGAATATGCAGTTTTGTTTACCTCTGTTTAAATCACCTTTGATGTAACTTTTTGAATGTAATATTTTTGGTATAGACATGATTAAATTCTTGTAGATGTTATTTCTGAAAACACTCAGGTCAGATTTAGGAGTTATTGAACTGGGCTTTTATTACAGTAGGTGTTATTTTCTTGCACTTTATTCTAAATGGCTTTTCCTCAGTACGGTTTAGAACACTACAAAGTTCTTAAGCCTAGTTTTTAAAATATATGTTAATTAACAGTGGAAGTCACCATTTTCATGCATTGGGAAACTATAATTTAATATCTGTTAATGTGATCAGAAACACTAAAATGTTTATTTAAAATTATTGTAATAACAATAGGTTGCCACTGTAGAATAATGTGCCAAAGTACATAGTTCTCCTGTTTCAATGAAAAATGGATGCCTTGTTGGAGGATAAATATGACAGTCTGCATAATTTTTAAATTGCTGCTTGGTTAGTTCTATTAAACTAATTTTGAACACACTGAAATCTGAAGAATCCCCTTCAGTTTTTTTTTCTTGAATAAAATGCTGTCTGCTTGATAGTGGAATTATGCGGCTGAGGATTCCCCTCTGGAGATCAGATCAAGAGGCAGAAATTCCCAGATTCTTGTCAAAATGGTATCAGCATTTCAGCCATTGTGAAGCAAGCCCTGCCCCTTTCTTGTAGGCCTGGAGCCTCAGGATGCACATAGAAAAAGAAGCAGAGCCCTGCATTACAACAATTCAGTTCTGCTTTCTTCACACCCTTCCTCCTCCTCCTCCTCTGGCGCTTCCCCCAAACCAGCTCTATCAAAAGCCCTGATGTTTGAGGGTTTTTGGGGGTTTTTTTGGACTGAGATGTTGCAAAGGTGTTTCCTTCTTTATCCCCATGCCAAACTTTTATTTGATGGCGGTTCCAAAGTTTTTGAGCTTATAGTAACTACTTTCAAAATTAGTTCAAAATAACTAAATAGTGCCAGGCTATTTTTGATTGCATAATACAAACTGCTAGTGAAAGCAAAATAAAAGTGCCATTTAATTACTGTGCATTGGCAGGTTTAAGATTTTGGGCAAGACATTTTTATGCCTTAAGAAATAATAGCTTGCTTCACACTTTGATAGGCCTTAAACATGAATTATATATTATAATGGCTGGATTCATACATCATGCTAAGCCAAAACTACATAAGCCATATTATGGCTCAGCACAGTGTGTGAAGCAGCTGCTTAAAACCCAAAATTTGGATTTAACTGTGAACACAATGTTTCTCTCCACAGAAGGCATTTCATCCTGTGGAGGCAGAAGGGGCTGCTTTTGCTGAGTCTGTCTCTGCAAAAATGTATTTGGGGGAGGGCAGTCATCACAGAATTGCTTCTTCCCTTTCTGCCGCTGTGAGCCAACTCTGGAAATCGGTATGTATAATTATACTTTTAGAAGCAAGAAACACTAAGTGGTTCAAACAAACCATCTTCTTTAGAAATAAAAATAATAAAAAATAATCACAATTCTGTAGTAAAACTGCTGTAGAACTAGAAAGCAGAAAAACGGGCTTTAAAAACAATTAATAATCCTGAGATCTAAGGAACACAATGTGCAGAAAATCTATTTTTTACTCTAAACCCGTGTCAAATAATTCCTCCCCAAAAAATTTTGTACGGAGAGAGGGGAAGTCCCTTGCTTGTACTTTACCTTTGCCGAATTCTGAAAAAGTCCTCACTTTTGGAAAATAACAAAATTACAGTTTTTACAAAATAAAATAGTCTAGCTTGTCAAGTATCTGAGTAGGCTTCTAGATAGTGCTATGCTAAAGCATTAAAAAGCAAAACAGTAACATTTGGGGAAACTTGTCTCCTCACTATGCATGACACTCTCAAGCAGTTATGCAGGTCTTTGTGCTTGATTTCTTGATTAGGAAGTTACATGCAGCCATCCTTCTGCTTACCTTTGCAATTATAAAATTTAGAAGCTTTAAAAAAAATCCCAAAACTGAAATTGATCAACATTCTAATCTTTTAACTATTTTTAGTATTTCATCTCATGCAATTCAAAACCATTTAGATTGTACAGTATTACAAGTTGTTAATTCAACATATGAACAGAGGTTGCCTTATTGTCAAATATACCTAAAAACAGTATATGTTCTGAATTTTCCCTTTTGTTTGTTTCCAAAATTGTCAAGTAATTTGTCCTCAACATATGTTAATGGGAGATGAATCTCAGATTTATTTTCCAATGAAATACAATGCGCTTCTGATTATGCATATATGTAGAGAATAATGTGAGGATATAATGTACAAGGGTTTTTATTATTGTTTAAGGGATGAAATCATAAAGTATATTACTCTATCAAATCTGACTTATTTATAGTGGCTGTATTTAGTCTGGTATTGCCTCTTGGGGATATTAAATAGAAAGATTCTGTCATCACCTGTGGGAGATTGCGCCTGACTGTCAACAGGTAAAATCTCTTTTTGAGCACTCCTTTCTTGAGTGCTCTTAAGAGTAAACATTTCCATGTTTTGGCTATTTGAAGAGAGCTTTCAGACATCTAAAGGCAAAGTAGCTGCTTTTCATACAATAAAATAACAAATACATAATGAAAACATTATTTTAGAAGTTTGCAAATTGACTAGAGATTCTATGATATTTCAACTCTTTAATCAAATTGCAATACACTTTATTCAACACTGCAGGTGCCTTGTATTAAATTACAAGATCCTAGAATAAACTTCTAATGTTCTGGATATGACTAAAGCAAGTAACTATATGAAATAATGCTTAGGCATTATGAACATAAACATTCTTAACGGATATTTTCCCATCCTTTGTAGCCTTTAGCACAGGGGGGGCCAGGCTGTGGCACAGTACCACGGCTTGTTCTAAATCCGGCCGTGCAAGCAGTGGGCGAGTGTGTGCGCAAAGACTTGCGTGAGCAGGGATGTTCACACGTGCATGCACACAAAAAGCTTCATTTGTGCGAGGGGTGGGCATATGCAGATACCTGCCGCTCACCCAGAATCATCCCCTCTCCCACTCCTGCCAGTCCACCATGCTGGAAAGGTTGGGAACTGCCGCTTTAATATAGGTTTAGATCCAGATTACATTTGGGAACTTTGCTCACAATTTCCTGCTGAAAAGTTATTTGGGAGTGAGAATGAATACCTGTAATAGAGTTGGGAGGGACCTTGGTGATCTTGACCCACCCCCTGTTCAAGCAGGAAACCCTATACAATTTCAGACAAATGGTTGTCCAGTCTCTTCTTTAAAACTTCCAGTGTTGGAGCACTCACAATTTCTGAAGGCAAGTGATTCCACTGATTAATTGTTCTGTCAGGAAATTTCTCATTAGTTCTAAGTTGCTTCTCTCCCTGATTAGTTCCATCTATTTCTTCTTGTCCTGCCTTCAGGTGCTTTGTGGAAGCCCCTTAAGTATTGGAACACTGTTATCATGTCATCCCAGTCCTCCTTTTTATTAAATTAGACATGCTCAATTCCTGCAACTGTTTTTCATATGGTTTAACCTCAAGTCTCCTAATCATCTTTATTGCTCTTCTCTGCACTCTTTTCAGAGTCTCAACATCATTTTATATCATGGTAACTAAAACTAGATACAATATTCATCCAGTTACAAAAATGCAGATGCAAAAATAATGCTCTTCAAATTCTAAATTTCAAATTAATCCTTCCCAAAAGAAAACGTTATCCTGAAGACTTGGATGATTCTGTGAAATAATATGAAAATTCTTCAAAATAAATCTCAATCCTCCCATAGTTTGGTTTGTACGAAATATAAATAATGGCAAGATTACATTCAACCAATTTATGACTACTGAATCCTCAAGGAAATGACTGCCTTCATATAGGAAGAAAAATACAGCAGTTTTGGCACTTGCTTTATGTATTGTATTGCATTTGTGTTCTTTTTGTGACTTTTCAGCAAACTTTAGCATTGTGGTTTCCCTTCTCAAAGATATAGTCCAGTCTTAGGTGTCTTTTTGCCACTTTATTGAAGCATTGCTATTTGGCTGTTACTTAAGGTGCAACTGTTATATACAGTATCAATATTTTTTACTCTAGTGCAATACATCTTTTTTTTCTTGTTACAGAGTAATGGTATTTCACAGTTCTTTCTGAGAGGACACGATACTTGATCTCATAATAATCCTATAAAAATCTTCTTAAGTCCTTTAATAAATGTATTTTTACTGATACCTCTAGAAAAGCTAACTTAAATGCCCTTTAGAGTGGATTATTTCCTGCAGCACAAGAGTTTCAAACATCATGGCCTTTTCAAAACAAATGTGTAACATTCTACATTGAACTATGCCAGTGTGACAATATACATCAACTGAAAGCTTATTTACAGTTTTTCTTACAAGACAATATTGAGTAATGACTGATCTTTTCCATCCACCATCCAAAAACCTGCTAATTTATATTATTTGTTTCAGAACACAAATTTTTATACTAGGTTATATTTAAATTTTGAAGTGTCTAAATGATAAAGAAGATTGTCTCTGATTATCCCTATGATTACATGTACAATCCCCTCCCCCCAGAAATTCACTTTTATTATTTATATATATATATAAACACAATGTAGCATTTGATATAAAAGTTGGAACAATTCACTCCTGCCAGTGCAACATCGTAAATAAATAATCACCTTAAAGGAAAACTTAAAAAAAATAGGAACTCCTTTAAAAAAATCAAAGTGCATTCTGAGCTATAAAAATGGTGGTTACATTGTTGACTTGTAAAAAAAAAGGCAAGTCCCAAATAACGATTGTTGTATCTTCTTGTTGCAGCATTTGAGATGATAAGGCACTATTGCCATTTGTGTACTGTTTCAAAAAAATCCAGACAGTTCAATGACTGTTTTGATCCATCAAAATCTTCCACCTCGTCTTTCCAGAGCAGGCAGGTGGTGCTGTTTCATAGGAGATTTAAATTCCTTCTGTTTTTCAGACTGTTGATGAGACAATAGAAGTTAAAATGAGATATAATCTA
>JANHFQ010004483.1:81602-92224 GCA_032468035.1 Aparallactus werneri
ACTACACTCAGGTTTAATTTCCCTTGAATCAAGAATTCCAACATTATAATGATTCCTTTTTTTAAATAACTTTTTTAGGTCCTCCTTAATTTTTTTGGGAGATAACCCATGTTAAGCTCTTTGGAAATTATTTCAGAGCCATGTAGACTGTTCACAAGCGATAACAAGTGAGAAAGGCATAGTGTCAGGTGCAAATAGAGGGAAGGGTTGCCAGTGAATTTAAGGAAGTAACAAGGCACATGTTTGTATGGTATTTTAATATATGCTTTTAGAGCTTAATGTATTAATGAGTCATCCTAAAGTAGTTATTACAGATTCTTACATGTACTAACACAATGACCTTTTAAAAGAGCGACCTTTATTTTAAGTAAATATTAACTTTAGGTTGTCTTATTCTCAATTTGACAAAATTATCAACAGATTAAAGACAAACAGCCAAATCACCATTATTCCAATTGTATCAGAAGTCAGCAATCTTCTGAAACAGCTTCATGGCAAATATATTAAGAAAACAATATTCATGAAAAGCACAAGCAATCCCTAGTAGACATCTCATCTATCCCTTTTCAGTTGGGCCTGTTCGTGGCACATACAATGGAATTCCAATTGTGAAACATCAGTGCTTGTAAAAGGTTTCCAAATATACTTTCTGATAGAGCACTTTAATATAAAACTCCAAATTTTCTCAGAACAGTTGTTTGAAGACTCTCCTCCTTAGGAGGGATTCACAATGATAAAACACATAAAATAATGTTTCTAAACCAAGAAACAAAGTTGTAACAAAATTGAGAAGCTAAAACATTTTCAGAATTCACACGGGCAACTAAAAACACATGTAATGTAAGTGGAATTCTGCAAACTTGAACATTTTCCATGTAAACAAAAAGAAGAAAAAATAAAAACCATAAAAATATTAGAGTTATATGAAAGCATGAATTACCATACAATAAATGCTAGCTTTCCATATATCCATACATTTTTCTGCATTCTATTTTCTTGATCCATTTAAATGACTAAAGTAATCGTTATCTAGATGAGATTTTTTTTATCTTGTAGTGATTTAAAACTTGAGGTTAAAATTAGTGCTTTAAAACAAACATTGCATTGCAACCAACAAGCACAAAATAGCAATAGCTAGATTACATTTTCCCATCCTCTAAGAGATGACACTTAACCATTTTAGAATTACATTGCATGATACTAGCTTTCATTCTCCTGCCATCCCTCTCTCCAAACTAGACATATTAAATGTCAAGTTTTGCAGAAGCACCATAATATTTTATTTAGCATATGTTATTGATAAGTTATTTTTCTCCCTGTTCTCCAGTCTACTTAAATTCAACTGTGCCAAGGTTACCGAAGTATAAAAAAGGGGCTGTATTCAACTGGCATAGACAATAGACATTGGAATGTACAACAGAAATTCCACAACTCATCATCATTTAAAATAAAACAAAATACAAGGAGTCCATTCTTATTTGCATAATCCCCCACCAACACCAGAGCTAGATGTGACTTCAGCCACAAGGCAACTGCCAAAAATGGTGCCAAATCTTTTCCATTCAGATTCCCATGATTTGAAATGGGGGTAAGGAAATACGTGACATGCAATGGCAACTGCTTGTAATGCCCTGCAATTAGTGCTGCACATGATTCCAACACAAAAGAAGAACTGAAGTCAGTCCCTAGCAGTGTGAACTACACCTTTCTTTTGTCCCATCAAGCTTAAACATTTCAGATGGCGTTTGGATTCCAATTTCCAATTTATTCATCCTGATCTGGAAACATCTAAAATCTTCATAATGGCAGTAAGCCAAGAGCATTATCTGTTGGAAGTCTGCAGCCTAAGCATAGACAACTTGTACAGTTTTTCACTTAGAGAATTCGGTCCAATCAATGGTGGCAAAAAAAGGGTGTGCTTTGATGTCTTCAACGCCAGCGATTCCAGCACCAAGACGTTCCACAGAATTGAATTGCAAAAGCTGAAAAGAAAAGAACACACCAATCAACCCAATCTTTTCTGGTTATAGCTCATTGGCATAGAGGATTGCATCCTCTGGAATTAATGCTTACATTTCAATAATATTTATAATAAATGTAACTTTTTTCCCCGATATGGCTATTAAAAAACACTAGCGCATTAAAAAAATGGGAAAAGATCAGGATAGTTTCCTCTCATAGTTACAGCTCTAGTTTTATTATATAGTTGGCCATCCTCTTTTCTAAGAAATTTATTGTTAGTACATTATTATTTCAATGTAACAGCTTGTTTGGTGGGACCTGTTTTTACAAATCAGTTACTTTGGAGGATGATTTTGGTATATTTTAGAATATCTTCTCTTCCATCTTTCACAGCAATTCTACAATTACTAATCTTAGAACGAATTACTTCACCTGCCATTATGTGGAGAACATGTAGACTGAACACAGCAGCATGTGATCAACCACATTAAAATGGTTTCCATGTTACTGATCAATTTAAATATCTGTATGTTTTTTGAGACTGAAAGACCCCCCCCCAAAAAAAATTGAACTGTTAACTTCTATTTCTTCAAAACTGGTTCTCTTTTAGAGCTTTTATAAATAACTATCAAATGTAGCCTGATATTCTGGTTGGTTTCTCTTGCTTATGTGAGGGTAAGCAATACCAGTGCTACAGAACAGTGTAAATTATCAGAATTATACAATAAACATGAATAATCATCTTTGAAACATCTGGCAGAGGCCAAAACAGTAAACTGAAGCAACTAATTCTACTATTGAAATGTAATTGGATTTATTTATTTCAGTGTCAGAGCAATCTTCTCCTAAAGAACTCAACGAAGCCTATGTATTGCTACAAATGCCCTCACCTAGGAAACATACATAGTTTAAGGCTATTACCTCCCTGATAGCCGCTATATATAGGAAATAATGGGGATGTCTGCATAAATTTTATAGGAAGGTAAATGCTCTTTCCTGTAAAGAAATCCACACAAATTCTGTTTTCTTCTTCTATCACAGGTTATTATTCCTTTATATAAAAACCCCTTTAAAATATTTAAAAATATCAGCATCCAATCACCAATTTTCTTTTGTCAATATCATATTCATAGAAAACACTATCAGTTCTTCTAATCTGTCAAATTTACTCTTTACTGAACCCTTTCCTAACCTGTCAAAATGGACATGTTTATGCAAGGAAGTTCTAGATTCATAATGCATGTCTTCAGAAGAATCACCTAACCTAACCATAATCTGATCAGTCCGAATCTTCAGATTCATAAACTGAACATCTTTTGCAGTCTAAACCTCAGCCTGCAACCAGAATTAGCTGATGAGAGCACTCCTAAGACAGCTGATTAAGAATGTAGTCAAAATCCATAGAATTAGATGAGATACTAACAGGGAAAGATGAAAGACTGATTTAAAAATTGTATGATTATTTATTAGAGTATAAGTTTGCAGAAGAACAGGTGAAAGAAACGATGATAGTATGGGCAAAAATTTTTGGATATGCAATAGAATTAGAAAAATGGGAGAAACTATGGGAGAGAAATTATACTAAATTTATACAATTTTAGTTTTGATTTTATGCTTTTTATACTATATTTGTTACTGTTTTTAGTTGTTGTAAGCCGTCCAGAGTCCTTAGGGAATTGGGCAGCCTATAAATCGAATAAATTGAATTGAATTGAATTGAAATTGACAATGTCTACTGCTTATAAGGAGAATTTATATAAGATGTTTTATAGATGGCATTTGGCTCCATCAAGGTTAGCAAGGATGTTTAAAAACAAATCTGCTAAGTGTTGGAAGAGTCATCAGATACCAGGATCATATTATCATATGTGGTGGACCTGTGCAGAAGCTAAAAAATATTGGTTGAAAATAAATACTTGGCTAGAAAAAATGACTTTGCAATATATTGAAATGAAGCCTGAGATATTTTTACTGGGAATATTACCTGAAACTTATACAAAGGAGGATGCATATTTGATTATTCATGTTGTGACTGCAGCAAGGATTGTATTTGCACAAAATTGGAAGAGTGTAACAATGCCTACCGATGAGAATGTAAATTAGGAAAATTTTAGAATGCACAGAAATGAATAAGTTAACATTGGCAATTAAAGAAAAATAAGATACAGAATATTATAAAATGTGGGAAACATTTTATTCTTGGCTGGAGAATCCATATGAAGAAAGTAACAGCAAATATCAAAAGAGTGGAATATGTAACCAATAATTTTTGAATAACTTGTATACTGTATATGGATGAAATGTAATGAAAATGTGAATTATGAGAGCGAATAATATTTGTAACCTGTTTTGATATGCTGCCTGATAGATGATGTTGTAACAAAATAAAATTTACACTTTTTTTTAAAAAAACCCAATAACATGTTGCAAATTAAGAGACAGCAGAGGAAGTCAAGTGTTCTGCTTGAAAGAAAGAAACACTATTAGTCAAACTGAGAGATAGTTTCAAGAGATGGCTATTTGAGGCAAACGTATCTCCTACCTGTGATTCTGACTGTATGTTTTTGTTGGATTAATTGTTATTTTAGACCAGAAAAAGACTACACTTGAATCTTTATGAACTCGAGATATTTGGACTCTTTTGTAAGCTCTTGTTAATATTTTCTTCACATAAACCTTTGAGTTTACAATATGCTTCATGTTATTTTGGTGAAAGATTTACAATTGCAACTTATCTTGAATTTGTTATCAGAAGCTGTGTGTATATTTAATTGGCAATAAAGAATATTCCATAGACTTCTCTAAACAGTATAACAAATCTGCAAAATGATTTGACAAGAAAGGACTGGCCATTTCCTTGCTATTTCTCACGTTCCCTAAGCAACTGCCTAGGTTGCAAGTTTTGATCATGTGACTGCAGGATGCTGCAACCAATCATAAATGTGAGCCAATTGCCAAGCACCCAAATTGTGATGACTATGGGGCTGGTGCAATCACCATAAGTGGGAGTACTGGCCAAAAGTCCTTTTTCCCAAGGCCATCATAACTTTGTCATTAACAATGGTTGTAAATCAAGGACTGCCTATAGTGACTTGACATTAATTTTACAATATCTGTTATGTTATCACAATCTCTAAACATAATTATATCTGGTCACCTATTATACAGTATATTTAAGCAGACCAGTAAGTAACTTTATGCTTGTGGCTTTCCTGTCGTATTTAGATTTGTTTTATTAAACCTGATTACATGTGAAACTTAAGCTGTACTGGATCTTTGCACTTTGCTTGTAAGGCCTAAACTACTGAAGTATAATGTTTTTAAGTTAATGGAGAATACACGAGTTTTTAATTAGAACACTAGAAATTTATCTGAGTAAACATGTAATAAAAATGAAATATGAAAACTTTACTTGTCACAGCTCATTAAAGCATGCAGAATTAATGTATTTCAGATAAAATATTAGCTGTTATGTAAATGTAGTGAGGAAAGTAGAGCATGGCTTCTGGAATTTTTTTATTTACCAAAAATAGACATAGGAGGCATCTGTATTTAATTTTATAAGTAACATGTTGCATCTATTTAAGTGTACGCTTATCCTCTTCTTCGTGTTGCATCTCTGTATACAGTATGTGCACCAGGAAGCACAGAGTGAACTGCATAGGTTCTGCTCTGAATCAAGTGATGAAGGAGTAGGAAGGTGGAGTGAGAAAAGAAGGATTTCAAGCTGTTGTCCATGACCTCTCCCATATGGATATACTGTATATCTGAGAGTTTCTTCTGCTTCCCCCCCCCCCCCGGCGCGCTCTACTGCTTTTCAGCTGAATCTTGCCTGTTTCAAACCTGGTCTTCTTTTGCCAGCTTTTCCCATAATACTAGATTTGATCCTATTCTGTTCTGTTTCCGGAAGACTACCTTAATGATAGATGAACACCTTTACATAATTTTCTAATTTGGAGGGGGAGGGCTAGGAAGACAAAACCAGTGCTTGAGTATATATGTATTTTTATCTAGATTATAATCTGCAAAAAGAACCTATTATATGTGAATCTTATTAATGGCAGTGAACTGCCAGTAATTTTGTTTCAAGCTATCAAATATCAGCTCCTTTAAGCCTTAGTTGTTTCTGAAATAATCCTGAATATTCCACTTACTGATTCATAAGTGCAGATTAAGAGGAAGAAAAAGAAATACCTGTTGTATTAAAACACCCTGTTGTCATTTTTAGAGTATTATCTTTTATACTGCCTCTTATATTTACCAGCTTTCAAGAAATACAAGGAAAAAAGGATGGACCGTCTCCACTTAGTTTGGATGAAAACTAAATTTCCTTTTACCTGGTTTTAAATGAAGGTGTGTGAGACAGCCAGCGTTTTAAGACATCAGGCTAGAAACCAGGAGACTGTGAGTTCTAGCCCTATCTTAGGCACAAAGCCAGCCATTCTCTCTCAGCCCTAGGAAGGAGGCAATGGCAAAGCACTTCTGAAATCTTGCCAAGAAAACTGAGGGACTAAGTCCAGGCAGTTGCCAGGAATCTCGAAGATACACAGATGCACAATGAAGGTATGTCACAGAATGTATCCCTCTTTGCACTACATGCAAAAAGTATTTGTTTAAATCATATGGGAAAAGATAAAAATACTGCTTGCTGGGTAGCCCCAGCATGGAGATTCAGTGGAAACCAATGTGATCAGATCAGACAGAGGAAACCAAGAGGAACTGATGCTTTTCAGACAATTAAAATATTTATCTAAAAAAGTCTTCAAAGAGGCCCAAGGAGCTTTGGCAGCTAAAGACTCATAAATGAAATGTAAAGAAATGGCACGATTGATTGCTAGTAGTAATAATACTAAGTAGGGTTTTTTTTTAATCCACAATAAAGTCAAAAGGGAGATGAATATATACATAGAAAGTGAAGTGAACTCTTCTTATCTGCAACTTCTGATGGAAAATGCTTGAAAGGAAGTAACTAGAAAAGCATAAAAATATTTACAAAGGATAAAGGAACTGAAGTTTACATTTCTTCCTTCTTATGAGTCTGTCACATTTTAAATAAGCAGTTCAAAAGAATAATTTCATTTCTAAGTTTCCTTTAAAGGGAACTATAGCATAATGCAGTTGGCTTTGGTATATATTTGGGGCGCATGCCTTCATATGCATACATCTAATAATCAAAGTGAGAAATTTCCTCATAAAATGTATTCATTTGCACATCTTAAGTTGGCTCTGCCACTTAAAACTGCTCTAACCTCACTTAGTAAAATAACTCAGATAACAAAACAAGCCTTCTTTGTGAATATACATGAGTTAGTAGATAAGCAGTCAGAAAACAGCCACTCGGCCCTGTCTTCTGGAAAATATAACAGCTGATACCAGGTGGAAAAGTTAAGTACAAAGACATTTATGTTCTGAAGGCTTTCCCTGTTACAAAGGGAAAAACTTTTAATATGAGAAAGAAAATGCAAAATAAACTGCATTAAAGCTGCATCGTTCAAAAAGAGACTAGTTATTATGCTAACTGGGACAGCTTTCAAGAAATTTGATGTCAATTAAGAGAGCCTTAAGAATTTCATCTGTATCTCCAGGTAATCAAAATAAGAAATAATGCCTCTGAAGTACGTAGCTTCTAGCTGGCTAGATTGGGGTGGGGTGTTATTTTTTCAGTGAGGTCACGGTTTTTGAAATCCATGTCATGGGACACATTTGGCATGTATCTGCACACTATTCCTCTCCTAGACATTCTGTGATGGGTTGACCCAAGCAACCTGTGAGGGGGGTGGAAGAGGAAAATCATAATGACAAATGACTAGCTATGCCAAGAGTCCCTTTTTCCTTTTCCTGACAAAGCTTCCTCAAAAATGAATGGTAGTTTCCTTAGAAAGACACACAAAAGAAAGTTGATTTACTAGCCAATGGAGCAGACTCTTCAACTGTAAAGTCAGCCACATGCAGCCCAGAGATGAAACACTTCCTTTTAGACATGGGTAACCTTGAACCTGGGGAGGAGGGAAAATAACAAACGGTCTGGCATAAAGTGCTAGATGTTGCTATGTATGGCTTTAATAAACTCCCAAAGATGCCAGTGGTAAAATTCCACTCATTTTCAGACTCCTTTCTGGGGTGGAGTATAAAATATCTTCTATTCTACGAGTCTAAAAACTAGATGAAGTCATTGGTCTTAATAGCACATGTATACTTTTATTCTTATTTACTTATTTTAGGAGACTCAATGGTTTATAATCCTATCTTCATAAGTAGATTAAAACAATAAAAATAACCACAATTTTTAAAAAACTAGATCTGATTGAAACATAAGAACTATAACACTCATACGACATGACAGATCTAAATCAGTTTGGCTCCATTGTCAAAGTTTATTAAGATAACCAAGTTTTAGCATGTTTCTAAATCCTAATAGATTATGCTCACTTTAATATTAAAAATATACCTTTACTCCCAAACCATCTATGTCAGGAGAAATAATTAAAAATAAATCAATGGATTTCTGCAGCAATTTTGTGCCCTAGCTGTATTTGGTGACAACAGGTGAATAGGTCTTTTATACTTCTCTATCATTCCTTTCCTCGTTTCCAAAATTAAATAATTAAGTCCAGTGTTCATTCACATTTACCTGACAAAAATGGCTATTTTTTATAATTATATAACTGTAGGACTTTTCTACCTACACATTAATAGTTTAGTTTCTTTACTTGTTCATATATTAAACAGAATTTTACTGCTAAGAAGATGTAGCTATGGGGACACTAAGATAAACCACAGTCATATTAGTATATTTTCAGACGCTGAATTTAAACATTACTCCCAAATCTTTTATAAAGGCTTCTAAAGATAAATAGAAAAGATAGGAAACCCTTTACAAAATCAAGTATGAAAAGAACAAAGCTTATTTTATTAACACTGTAAGGTTATAAGAGGCTGTCATTTCCACTGAGTGAAAAAAATCAATTTATTACATTTTTGTAATATAACAAACTGAACATTTTTGATATGTTCAGTAAAATATATGGCATACGTTAAGTCTGATTTTAGCCGTAGCAAGGAGTATAACATTTATACACATTCATCAAGAATTTACCTGTTGAAGGAGTGATCTGGCTTCTTCTGAAATGTGATCTGGCAAGTTTAAACAGGTATGAGTATTTATTCCTGCTGGGTGGCACTCCAAGAGAGTCTATGGCAAGCCAACAAGAAATGTGTCACGTTAAAGTTCATGTTATGATAAAGAATGACAATGCATGTTACTATATTCGAAAACTTAAAATAATCTTCCTCAATTTCTGCTAATATTTCCATAACTCTTAACCAGAGACTAATATTGCTGACTGGAAATGAAGAAGGGTTCAACTAGTTGAGCTAGTTAATCAGGTGCAATAGAACTGATTATCAGTCGAACAGAACAGTGCAGGCTTGCATTGTTTTGGGAGCTTCGCCTTTTGAATATTCATTATGCATGCCTAAAATCTCATTCCTGTTGTGAAATGGGGGGGGGGGGGATGGCCGTGCAAGCTAAGGTATACTGATTCAAAAAGGTAATTATGATCTCTGAAAATCCCTAACAACAATGGAACAGAAAATCTCATTAAAACAAAAAGCAATTACAGTGGGTAGCTTCTCACCAAAAACTGTATGTAGACTTACTTTGCATTGTGCATACATATACTATCCATTTCCACTGCAAACAAATCTGGAAAACAAGCTGATAGATTGTTCCCAAAAGTGTTTTGAAAATGTGAATGGGGGCACAGCATGAGGATCAAGGAGGTACAGACCTCCACTCCATTTCTCAGGCAGGTTACCCAGCCTAATTATATTCTTTTATACAGACATAACCCACCCTAATTCTCATCAGCTTCAGGAATAGCGGAAATTGTATTTCAACATACACCAAGGCTAGCAAGAAGAAATAATTCAAAAACACGTTAGGACAGGGGTATTTAATCTTGGCACCTTTAAGACTTGTGGACTTCAACCCATGGCTGGCTGGGGAATTCTGGGAGTTGAAGTCCACAAGTCTTAAAGTTACCAAGGTTGGACACCCCTGCTTTAGAGTTCCCCAACCTTTCCGGATTTGCGACTGGCAGGAGGAGAGGGCTGGTTCCACACAAGCAGCTGGAAAGCGTGTGGATGCACTGTCGTGCAAGTCCATTTCCGAAAGTGGCATGCATGCGAGTCCGCTGCTCATGCAAGTGGGGATGCGAATGCGCTCACCCACCATTTTCACAGTCAGGTTGCAAATAGCTCATGGCCCACTAGTAGGCTATGGCCCAGAGGTTGGGGACCCCTGCTTTAGGGAACACCATTTTCTTTCAGAAGAAGCTAAGGGGAAGAAGTTAATGAGCCCATCCTTCCAACAAAAAGACATGCCTTCTTCCTATATAATTTAACCCTTTCACCAGACTGGAGGAAGGAAGATGAAATTGGAGGAAAAGATTGATTTGTTGAAGAAAGAAATGTGGTCCTAGGGTGAACCAAACAAATATTGCACATAATAGTTGTTTTTAAAAAATCCCTTTGCATCTTGGTTTATCTTCTTGAAAATCTATAAAGATGGGCCAAATAGAGCCGTGGTGGTGCAGTCTCTAGAGTGCTGTGCTTAGAGTGCAGCTGCCTGCAATTAACTGCAGTTCGAATCTCACCAG
>JANHFQ010004486.1:80438-90584 GCA_032468035.1 Aparallactus werneri
TACAATTTGTGGATGTGCAGTGTATATAGTTCAATAGTTTTTACTATATCCTGCAGAGGTCCATGGAGTTTTAGTTTGACTCAACTGGAATAAATCAAAATGTTAATGCCAGTTGGTGATATTGAACAGTTTCCTCCGCTCATAAAATGTCTTTAAATCTAAGCTATTTTGAGTATAAAATATACTGGCTTTTGCTATCTATCTATCTATCTACCATGTTTCCCTGAAAATAATTATTTTCTTTTTGGTCCCAAAATAAGCACTAGGGTTTATTTTTAGGGAAACACACGCAAGAGTGGGCAAGCGAGCGGGGACCAATGGTATCCAGCAGCAGCACATTCTGGGGCTAAGCGGAGAGGAAGGAAGGCCTTCCTGACGTGCTGTGTGAGCTGCAGTCAAACTGAGAGACATGAAGATGAGCCTCCAGCAGCTGCCTGCTGCTCCAGCCCACTGTTGGTTGGTTTTCCCACGTCACATCTGGATTGCCTGCCTCCCCCCTGTGGCTCTGCTTCTGTTGCTTGCACAAGTACTCAACTGTGCTGCGCAGGCTGCGGCTGCTGCCAGACACCGTCAGCCCATGCTCGCTGCCTCCTATGCTGGCCAGGTCCACTGCCCCTTCACTAGGGCTTATTTTTAGGATAGGGTTTATATAGTAATATAGGTTTTTCCCCACGTAATGGTTGGTATATTGAAAGATTTGTGGCGACGTTTCGGCGAAATCTCATTCGTCACTTTTTGGGCGATCTTCCTGGTCTGCTGTGCATGGACACACTGTGATCGTAGCTGTTGTTCCTCTTTATATGATGGTGGTAGTGCGTCCTGATTGGCCAATAGCGTTGTTGTGTTCTGATTGGCTGATGATGCTGTGTTCCGATTGGCCGCTGACGTTGCTGTGCTTTGATTGGCTGACAATATTCTCGCGTTCTGATTGGTCAATGATGCTGTGTTCCCATTGGTTGAAGGCATTGTTGTGCTTCGATTGGCCGACAAAGTTAACTGCATTCCGGTTGGCCAGTGGTGCTGCTGCGTTCTGATTGGCTGCTGCTTGGCTGCGGGTCAGTGGTCGAGTTCTGCTTTTATTATGGACAGATGTCACATTACTGTCCACAACATTATTGTCATTACTGTTAACAACAGCCATTGTTGCTATTTGACTGTGGGTCCGTGGTCGAGCCTCATCCTCACCACAGGTGGGAGCTTGTATTGTGTGTGGGTGAGTCGTGGTGGAGTTGGTGGTGTCACATGTCATTTGCGGAGTTTTTGGTCTGTTGTTAGTTTTTGTAGTCAGGATTTGTCTATGAGTGTGGGTTTCCAAATGGCTGGTAGGTGGGAGGTGTCATCCCGTTTGTTCATGCTGTGTGGTTGTTTCTCTATTTCAATGGCTTCTCTAATTATTTTGCTGTTGAAGTGTTCTATTTTTGCGACAGTTTCAGTCCCAGTACAATCAATGTTGTGTCCTGTGGCTTTTATGTGTTGTACTAGTGAAGAGTTTTGTTCTTTCTTTTTTATTGAATTTTTGTGTTCTTCGACACATGTGTCTGTCCAATGTATGTGATGGGGCAGGAAGCACATGGGACTTCGTATACCCCTTGGTTTTCTAGGTCTATTTTGTCTTTGGGGTTCCTTAAGATGGTGGATATCTTTCTGTCTGTGCAAAATGCAGTTTTGATGTTATGCCTGCATAATATTTTGTTTATTTTGTCAGTTGTACCTCTTATGTAAGGCAGGGCTGTTTTCCCATTGTTCTGTTCTTCATCTGGATCTCTGTTTTGTTTTGATGTCTCCTTCTGAATCATGTTGATGATTTTGTTTTTGTGGAATCCGTTTGATGACAATGCATTAGTTAGTGTGTGTAGTTCGGTTTGTACATGTGCGTCATCTGCTAGCCGTTTGGTTCTTGCAATTAGTGTTTTGGTCATGGAGTTTATTTGTGCTGGATGGTGATGTGAATGTGCATTGAGGTAGCAGTTTGTGTGTGTCTTCTTTTGGTAAATGGTGTGTCCTAAACAGCCATCTGGTTTTTTGTAGATTAGAACATCGAGGAAAAGTAGTTGGTTTTCGCATTCTACCTCAGATTTGTCGACAATACCTTTGTAATATGGCCCCATGGAAAAGAAAAGCTTGAAACCTTTCAATATACCAACTATTACGTGGGAAGAAATCCGAGAAATAAATAAATATTTTGGACAGAGAGAGGACCACATTTTGGACAGAGAGAGGACCACTGATTTGAAAGAGAGGTCAAAGAGGCCATCTATGTCAAAATTGAACTCAACAGAGGGGAAGGGATACAGCACCATCTATCTATAACACAGACACAGTCCTTTCAACCGTTCCAAGAAGGCTCCACACCTATTGGTATTACTCAGGTGACCCTCCAGGTGGCCTCAGTAATTCTCTAAAATAATGCAAATGACCAGCTGTCTGCAAGATGTATAAATCCTTCCATTCCCCACCATCCAGTCAGAGATGAAGAAGCTTCTTGGATGAGAAGTGAAACATCTTCAAATAAAAACAAGAAAGTCCGGTTGCCTCTTGAAAAAGCACCTTTGGTTCAGAAAGAACACAATTCATTCCAGGAAAATGTATCTCCAACAGCTTTTAAGCTCTCTTTTATTTTGTAAATAGTTTGCTATTTTCATTTTCCCACATGCTATGAGTGTTATTAAACTCAGGAGTCTGTGGTAAAACCATATTTTGATTGCCAAATTTCTCAACACCTAGAAAATGGTATGTTCTCCCACTCCTCCTCCCCCCAAAATTGATAAAATTTCAGTGACTATGTAGGTATTCAACAAGAGGAACTTACTGGAATTTGGGAATCTAGAGGAATGTTCAGCATAGGAAATGTCATAACCATGATTTGGAAGGGCATCAAAGATCTTTTGGTTTATATTCTGCAGACATTTCACAGACAAATTTAGTTAGTTTAGGATTTTTGTTGCAAACAAGAATTAAGTCAAATGAAACAATTGATTGCCCATTGCTGTGTAAAGTTGAAATGCCTCTTTTTTTTTTTGCAAAAAAAGTTTATTTTGAGATTCAGGATACATTTTCACAACAGAAAAAACAAAAAATTTAACATATATTTCTATATACTGAATCTTATATAAACATAACATTTCCCCCATCCCTCCCCCACCCCAGAGTTTCCCAGAACAGATTACAGGGTATAACATTAAAAAAAGATTAATCTTAAACAACCTGAACAAAACATCTATTACTAGTGAAGTGCCTCTTAAAGTTGTCTTCAGACCCATAGTCTTTTATTCCTACCATTTCCATGACATAGAAGATACTTGGCAGGGTACTTTATGACCTTGAATCTGAATGATTTTTTGAATGTATAAAGATACAATTACACCTTCAAGTTTGAGAATTGCTGGCTCCCAACTTTCCACACCAAGACTAACATTTAGCAAGCCCCCTCTCTTTAGTTATGCCCGCATTCAAGATTGATCCAAGCTATTTTGATTGTGGGTGAAGCTATTACCTGACTTAATTTATTGCAATTATCCTGGATTTAGAGTCTGAGCTAAGGGAAGGATGAAACTGAGCAGAAAAAAATAATAACAGACCAGTTATTAGAAAACTAAATTTTCTTCTGAGCAGGCTAGAAAGAAAGAAAAAATGTTTCAGGAGGAATTAGCTGGCATACAAAGCACCCACTGTTTATTTTGTCTATTCCCATGGCTTATCAGTTTCTAAGAGAATAATCGTCATCATATGGACATCCTTTGTCTATGAAAATTACAAGTATAGAACAAGATTTTGCACAACTGCAAGGTCTTGATCACAATATTAATTGTTCACAAAATGGGATTGCTTCTTGGAAGGTATCAGGGATTGTGCTCTGGAAAGCAAAAGTCATTAATTTTGGTTCTGGTACAGCCCAGCACCTTACATGTTGGGTCTCAGGGATTCTTAGAAATTTTTAGAAGTATTGCAAGTGCACCTAAGTAAAACCAATAATTGCAGACACCTCCCAGTAAATGGAGGAAATGTCTAATGATATAGGACATACTCTACACCAGGATGGGGAAACCTATGGATTTTCCAGTGTTTTTAAACTATAATTGCCAACTGCCTCAGTCAGCATGTCTCTTTATGTTGGAGGCCAGAAGCCATAGCTCAACAATCCATGAGTTCATAAAGGGCAATGGTTACAGTCAGGAACTGTTCAAATGACTAACGTTTGCCCCACAGCACATACTCTACAATCCTCTGCAACTCACCCAGGATATACAACAGCTACTGGTTTTGCATGTAGCTATACACACATCATCATTATTTATCATCATCATTTTAACTATTGTCTATCCACTGGAGGTTGAAGGTCTCTTCCGCATGTTTCCAGCCAATATGATCCTGACTTTCTTTTGTCAATTGGGCCTGCAATACTTGCTGATGTCGTTGATCCATCTTGTTTATATACAACACATACATATACATAAACTCTTAAATGCAGAAAAACAACCCACATTTACCTAGTATAATGGACTGGTTTAACCCGGCTGTCCTTTTTAAGCAGATGTGTTCCTTCTCAATTCCTTTTTGGCTTCACATTTGTTTGAGAGCCTATCTTTCCTACCATCTCTCAGGGAGGCAGACTTTCTTTCTAACAGAGTTAACCTAGCTCTAAATCACTGTCTAATTGGTATGAGAGGCTAAAACCCAAAGAGGCCTGTATCTACAAGCCAAAGCTCATGATTAATTTGGGAAAGTTTTCCTCTCTCAGCGTTTGAAGAATGGCAGCCGCATACATTGACAAAAGCTTATGCTGACAAAGAACAAAAAAATGTGTCCAGGGGCAATGCATTCACGGAGGAATCCACAAAGGGAAAGGTGTTTGCAGGCAGACCTCTCGCTTCTGGTTTTAAAATTTAAACTTGCAAATCTTTATGGGGGAGTGGATGTCTTTCCCAGTTAGTGATTACATTTCTTCCTTTGGGAAACATAAGCAAAGATCTGATGGCTAATTCAGAACTTCCTACGCAGAAAAAAATCCAGACAACGCCACAACTATATATGTCTTTCACAGATTTCAGTAATTGCTGCCAGGACCTGAAAAGGCAGATTCCCCACCCCTCTCCTTCAGTTCAATATCTGAAAGGGTTTTGTTTGTTCAGATCACACTTGTTCCTTCTTTTCCATGATGGAACTTCTCTCTTGTGTGACAGTGAGGAAGGACCGAAGTATCCACTTCAATGAGTTAATGAGATGAATGTTTGAGCTTTCCGCTGCTTTCTTGTGACAGATTGGAAAATAACTTTTTATGGATTCAGATCGTCAGTCCATGTAGGCCTGTGTTTCTCAACCTTAGCAAATTTAAGATATCTGGATTTCAACTCCCAGAATTCCCCAGCAAGCCATGAAGTTGAAACCCAGATATCTTAAATTTGCTAAGGTTGAGAAACACTGATGTAGGCAGATACTAAGAATATTGATCTTCAAGGTTTCAGACAGAAGCTTTTTTCCCCCCAGGCCACCCAAGAGATGCTATGGAGTCTTTTCCATGCAACCCTCATACTTAACTCTAATCATATATCAATGTCTCAATATATGATTGAAAAATGCTTTAGAACTGCTAAGGATGGTTAAAATAAGAAGACTCAGTAAAGCTTATATCTCACATAAACTTCAATGCTGAGCACTATCAGCTATTGAAAAAGCTATTGCACACAGAACAGTATGACCAACATGACCATGTTATTGTATGATATGAACCTCACATAATGACCTTGGTAGTGGTAGTAATAAAAATAATATCATCTTACCATATCATTTTACCATCCCCAGAATTGTAAGGAACTTCTGAATTCAAATTATATAATATCTAGAACACAATGCACCAGACATCATGGTACTTGAAGAAAAAACAGGTTTTATTTGTGTGACAATACTGAATGAAAGCAGAGTAGCTGAAAAAGTAAGTGTGAAAAAGAAGGTAAAATATTGAGATGTAATCATAGAAATACAAAGATTTTACAGATTGACAGAGTTGGAAGGTCATCTAGTCCAACCCCCTGCCCAAGCAGGATAATTGCCTCTACCTAGGATCGAACTCAAAGATGATGAAACAGACCAGTAGTTCCCCCTCCACAAACACTAATTACTTACTAGAACATTAGGAGCTATAAGAGTAGAATTCTGAAACCACCTGAAAAAATAGAATTATTTGACCTTACAGCATTCAGCTTATGAAACAGAGTTTTGCTTGGAATGACGTGTATATTATGGAGATATTTGGACAATATTTAGGCTTTTCAATAAAGCCTGGATTGATCCTAAACCATAAACATTTGCTGACTATTCTTCAGAAAAGAATACCTTTTTAAATGCCTTTGTCTGACACTGATAGGATTCAGAGGTCATTCTAGGCTATGATTTGCTGAATTATGCTTTGTTTAATAAGTCGGCTGGTTGTTTTGCACAACACACTAAGCTATCAATGAAATTAGCATTTTTTTGTGTTAATTCATACAACATACTAATCCAGTGGTCCCCAACTTTTTGGGAACCAGGGACCGGTTCCATGGAGCAGGGGTCTCCAACATTGGCAATTTTTCCCCAGCCAGCTTAAAGTTGCCAATGTTGGAGACCCCTGCCATGGAGAGAGTTTTTTCCACGGACTGGAGGGGGTATGGTTTTGTGTGCTGCCTGCATCCCGTGGATGGGGTTTTCGTTGTTTGCGCTGCCCAGTTTCTGACATGCCACAAATCAATACGGGTGCACAAACCAGGGGTTGGGAATCCCTGTACTAATCCATTACCAGAGAAATAAGATTTTGACTTAGAGCGATATTTGAAGTCAGTTCTTTAGTATTTATTTTGCCACTTTTGATTGAGCTAATATAAGTAAGCTTCCTCTTTACTTCCTTTATTTGTTCTACAGCTGTGGATTCCAAACTGTTCCTGGACAATTTCAGATATTAGCAGACAAAACTATTTATTTTCTGTGAGTGTGTATCTATATATATGCATGCTAAAGGTGTTTGGGACACACACAGTTCACATAAGCAAGTCATGAGGTCCAGGACATCCAATGCCCAGAGAATGAAATTGAGTCCTAGAACATGCCTCAACATCTCAAGTACAGAGACCCTGGTAGATGCTGAAAGAAACAATACTAAATCTTGAACTAAGAGCCCAAAGTTGGATGTTACAGTTCTGTGATGAGACATTACAGTTACTCCATTTTCCATGCAACTGTGGAGGACTTGAACTTTCAGCAAAGCAATGTGGGGCCAATTTTCTGATTTAAGACACAAAATTACTTCATAGAAGGAATTGGTCCATGTATTCCTTTACCTAACCTTATCCTTTCTTGGATTAATTATGGTTTGGGGCAGGAAGGAGTCTTCTGAGCAGATATGGTGGTTGGTAGGGGGGGAGAGCATGTACTCCTCACCCTGGCATTGTTCCACCAATAAAGGGGAATATTTGTAGCTGAAGGTTGAAATGAGGGGTCCTTAGTGTTCTCTCAGCTTGGTTGTTTTCTTGCAGGCATTTAATTACCCAAACTAGGTAATATCATCAGTGCTAGTCTGATCACTAGCACTGAGAATCTTATCTAGTATGGTAATGAAAGTTACCAGCCAAATTTAAATCTCCAACAATGAGAACTTTGGGAGATCTAATTATGAAGCCAGCATCTTTTGCAAGATGGCTTCTTTTGTCTACCAACCTTAAATGTGATTCTTACATAATACAATCTTTTACAGTATAATATATGATTTATTTAATGGGGCCACTTCAGTGGCATCTCTTTCCATATTATTTCCATGTTTAAAGGGGTTAAAACAGCCTGTAATTAATGATAACAATATACGCATAAATTTATTTTATAATTTACTATTATAGTGATCATTATTAAGTAATGATAAATATGTAAATGCTAACTTTGCCACATTTTTCTTTCTTTAAGACTCTTTCTCTGCCTGGTGCTTGTATTCTGTTTTTCATTCCTTCCTAGCTACATTGCTTTATAAAGTTTTCATAGTGGTTTCTTTTCTTGAATTAAAAAAAAATGTTTTGCATATCTGTACTCAAGATCTACATTCTGTTTTTAAAGAAGCTAATTAATATTGTAAGCAGGACCAGGTGGGAAGACTTGCATATGCTACAAACAATGGATAAAAATGCAGAGCTTATGTAGGCAGCCACGCACAGACAAGCATAGTAACAAGTAATTAGAAACACATTAGACTAAGAAAGAGTTCCTTCTTGATAGACCCAACACTAGCCAGAGGAAGAAGACAGGGCTTGCATACCATTGGTAGTTAATCCTAAATGATTCCAATGCAAATTGTATGGAAGTAGAGTGGGGGGAGGGATAACTAATCCTACCCTTTTGTGGTTTTCACAGATATGTACATTCAAGCTGAAGGGACCATATTTTTTGGCTACACTTTTTAGCAAAGGAACCAAGGAGTGCTAAATGGTGTCCATGGATGTTTGAAAAATGAGGTTGACTCTTAAGCAGACACAAAGCAGAATGGCCCGAATGCCAGCATGGGATCTGGCTTGAAAATAAATGTTACAAAACAAGAGCTTTTGAAGTAGTAGCCCTGGTACAAATAAAGCTATTGGGATTTTTTTTTCCTGAGCTGTAGCTCTTCCCTAGAACAAACTATAAACTACAGGGTGAACTTGCTTCATTTTGTCCCCATAATAAGAACCTCATTCTGGGATTCCTGTACCAGCATCTTAACTTAAAGAGCCATAATGGCGCAGTGAGTAAAGTGCTGCAATTTGTGTGTTTGTGTTAAAGCAGTGGGTGTTGACGGAGGGACAAAGATTGACCCCGCAGCCCCTCCTTTGTGGGGTGCCGCAGGGGTCGGTTCTCTCACCCCTCTTGTTCAACATCAACATGAAGCTTCTGGGTGAGATCATTCGAGGCTTTGGGGTGGGGTATCATTAGTATGCTGATGATACCCAATTATTTATATCCACCCCAGGCCAACCCAGGGATGCCCTTGAGGTGATGTCCCGGTGTCTGGAGGCGGTCCGTGTCTGGATGGGTAGGAACAGGCTTCGACTGAATCCCGCCAAGTCTGAGTGGCTGTTCGTACTGGCATCCCGGGATATCCAGATGTCATCTACTTTATCCATAGGGGGTGTGGTGTTACCCCCTGTGAGTAGGGCACGCAATTTGGGGGTTCTCCTGGACATGGAGCTCACGTTGGATGGTCACGTGGCCGCCGTGTCCAGGGGAGCCTTCGCCCAGGTTCGCCTGGTGCGACAATTGCACCCCTACCTGGATCGGGATGCCCTGCGAATGGTTACTCATGCTTTGGCTTGCTGGGGAATTCTGGGAGTTGAAGTCCAGATACCTTACATTTGCTAAGGTTGAGAAACACTGATGTAGGGAAATTTAAGGCCTGAAAAAGAAAAAAAACAGAACTGGGTTCCACATAAGATCAATAGCTATTTCATATTTATTACCATTTTTGGTTTGTGTAATTCCTTTCTAGCGAGAGAAAGTTGGGGAAGCAATGCACAAGTAGCTATTTTTTCTCAGGTCCAGGGGAGACGAATGGATTCTACAATGATATTTAATTCCTTTTAGAAGTATGATTCCCAAAACAGAAATTGGACAAAGGAGACTTTTGGATTAGATATAATTCTGCTTGTTCATTCTTCCTTTTTAACTCTATTTCTTGTTAATAAAATAATTCATCTGGAGATACAGAAGCCTACTATCAAAAAAAGGACCCTCTAATATAGTTGGCAATGTAGAATATCTCGGTTGGAAGGGATTTTTTTTCTGTGTCGGAAACACCAAAGTACTTCCATGGTGAAAGGATTCACTGGTGATAACACCATTGCCTGGAGGACGCCAAGTTGGGAGATCTTTTCATGTCCCCATGAAGTTGCTTACAAACTGTTGGGTCAGCAGGTGCTGGAGCATCTGATGGGAGCTCACTCCACCCTGCATCAGCAATGGGTCTCAAACACAAGCCTGCCAATCAACAGCCCAGTGTTCTAACTTCACCAGTAAAGCCCTGTTTCTGGAAAGAATCACAAATCCAAGAGTGGCAGCTACTGTACTACACAGTGCCAGCTCCACTCCTTTCCCTTCCCTTCCTCCTTCCCTTCCTCCTTTCCTTTGCTTGTGGTGGGGCATGGCAAAGTCCTCCCTCTT
>JANHFQ010004493.1:25369-36258 GCA_032468035.1 Aparallactus werneri
ATCCAAGAAGCTTCTTGGATGAGAAGCAAAATGTCTTCAAAGAAAAAACAGAAAGTCCAGTTGCCTCTTGCAAAAAAAGCACCTTTGGGACCTCATGTAAACTGAGCAAAAAAAATCTGGGTTTGTGAAAGCATGGTCAGTTTACTGTCTTCATTAGCACATTGCTCATTCACTCATAAGTGAAATATTATACCAGTATCCTTGGGGAAAAAAATAAGATCTCTGCCCTCTCCTTGAAAGTATTATATGTAACTGTGAAGCTATTCCATTCTTCCGTACTGATTGTAGTTCAGATGTAGATCCTTTCTCTTTTTTTGAGATATAGTGTCAATCAACACTTGGTGAGGTCTCGCTTAGTAAGTCCAAGAGATGGGATCTACTGTAACTCATTCTACTGTAATTCAGTTTTGAATAACACTCCATCTGCAAGATCAGAAATCTACCAAATAAGGATTCTTGTTTATAGGAAAAATGGAAATAAAGCTGAAAACTGAAGGAGGGTGTATAATACTATTAATATGGTACAGAGAAAAAAAAATAGGGTGATGTATCTGATGTAGCCCTTCCACTGCTGCTTCGATCTGCACATTTTATATATCTGCAGAAGATTAGGCAGATATATACAGGTTGTTTTTGTAGGCCTGTTCACTTTTGGAGTGACCCCCCCTCCCCCATAATGTGGACAGCATTGGGTGGAGACATAAGGCAGAGTCCAATGCACCCAACCTTGCTTGTGCATTTGCCCCTTATAATCATGCATTAGGCTTCACCCACTTTCCCAAATGAACTATTTGGGAAAATCACAAGATTGCAAGAACTACAGAAAAATTATTAGAGAAAGTAGGAAGCCATGGCCAAAGAGTTTCACCAACTACAGTTAGAGTTTGGGGCAGGATGGCTTTTCTCCATTTGCCCTTTGTTTCTATAGCCATCTGATTTACTTTCACTTTTTTCTCTTACTGAGAATTAATCCCCACACTATGTACAGATTAATGTCTATGTGGCTTTGGTATGAACATAGGCATGGTGGCTATGTTCTAGTGTTCAGTTTAGTAAAACTTTGGGAAAGTATGGGTTTCTTCTTTTAAGATTTTGCTTGAAGACTTTATTGATAGAGCACCTGCTGCTCATTCAGACATTTGCTTGAATGTCTAGAAAGCTGAAAGTGGGGACAGTACTTGCTGTGCACATAGCTGCTTTTGTGTCTTTCTCTAGCTTCCACTCATTCAGGTGAGAGGTCTGTAATGATCTGTAATCATATTGGCTTGTAATACATTCATATGGCAGTGGGACAAAGAGCCCAGTGTTATTCCAGACCTGGCTCATGAAGAAAACTGAACACAAGTACTTCTGCCACTCAGATTTTCCATCTGAATACATGGAGGTTAAAGACAGTACAGCTGGAGCTGTGTTCATTGGTATCATTTTCTCTGCACCTAAATTCTTCTATAGATTGCTGTAAGCTGCAATCTAGGAGCTGCTTGAGCTAAGTAACTTATCTGTAGTATCCCCTTTTACTGTTCAATTTGCTGCTGTTGCCTCCAGTTGTCTTCCCTTTAAGTAGAATTAAATTCAGTTTAGTATTACCTGGAATCTTGAGTAGATAGTCAACCCTTTGCAGATTGTTGGGGGCTCAGGAAGCGGTGGTTGTCATTTACTGGCAGTGAACTCTCCATAATGTATGTCTTCTATTTATTCCATGTGACACAAATTCTCATGGAAGTTACCCATTCAAATATTTGGTATCTTGGTTTCAGCTCTAAAGAATTCTTAATTAAAATAGTGGGCATTTTTTTAAAATGGAGAAACTAAAATATCTCTTCTGTGTATAACATAAGTATGCTTCCTGTTTATAAATTCTGTAGAAATAGCCCTAAAGATAGTTTCGATAGATTATTAACAACAACAGTAAAACCTTTAGACAGTTTTTGTTATTGTTAATAGAGCCAACATTTTTGATTCCTAGGAAATGAGATATTGCTTTATCCTGATTATTTCTAACTGTCCAGGGTTCCGCTTTATTGCTGAAATTTGAAAAAAAGCTAAGCAATGCTATAATTAATCAAAATTCCAGCTACTGGCATTGCCGAATTTCATCCATTGTGAACCTTTGATAGGCATTTTGGAGATCTGAATTCAGATTCTGTCTCTTATGGCCACTCATTCCTAGGTTTAGTTTACTGATTGGGAAAAGTCTAACTCGTAAGAAAAAGAAATACATGTGTTCTGCATTTTAAAATTCTGTAATTAATATCAATGCAATTATTATCATACAATCAATATGTATGCTTGTTTTTTTTATGTAGAACTTCTTCACAAAGGTGTTACCTCTATTACAAATCTAGAAGGTTGGGTTGGGCATCCATTGGACCCAATTGGCACTCTTTTCAGTAGCCTTATGGAAGCCTGCAGGGTGGATGATGAAAGCTTCCATGGGTTCTCAGATTTCACAGGTAAAATCTTATCTTATACCAGCTGTGTATGTGCATTCAGCAATTTAAAACAAGTTGCATTTTATTATTTATTGCATGTTAACGAAAGAACTGGTTTGGGAACTGTTAGCACAGAGTTTGAGCCAAAATATTTCATAATGAAAACATTCCTTGAAACGGGGGTATTGAAAATGCTTAAGAAAAGGAAATTCAGGAAACAGAAGTTTGTTCTGAGTAAATCAGTGGCTTATCTTACTGACTGAATGTATCAATCTGCCTTATAGTGAGAGAGGTATAAGTTCACTCAACTGATGCCTTCCAAATGTGTCGGTACCCAGCCAACGTGGCTGAAAAGATTTCAGGGAGTTATAACCCCAGCAAATCTGTAGAATACCAATATAAGGAAAAATGTATGTAGCGAATCCTTTTTCAATTTAGGATGTCTGGGACTGAATTTGGGACCTTTTCTGAATTCAGAGCATGTAGTCTTTATTACTTGACTTGATATTAAGAATATTAATAACATTGCATTTCATGTTCAACTGTTTATATTATGAATTATTTATAATTGATTTTCATTTTAAATTATTTAATATAATTTATATTAAACATTTACATAGCTGCCCATCTTAGATTGAAGTCTAGGTGGCTCCCAAAATGATACAAAATGATTTCCTAATTCATTGCTCAGTCTTTTGCTGTTTTATATTTCGGCTTTGAATAGACAACATTTGACTCCTATTCAAATTGCTATGAATAGATTTTACTTGCTATTTTGTATGTTTCAAGATTTTATGTTCTGAGTGGCTTATAGTAAGACAGGATTCACACATCCCACCTAAGCCATCTTTTATTTATCCATGGTTTATTGCATAAACATAATTGACTTAATTAATGTTACATTATATGACATAAGCCATGATTTTCTTCATAGAAAATGCTGAAGCAAAAACAAATCTTTGGCTTAGTGTGATCTATAAAGTAGACCTAAAAATGTAACCATCTCAGTTTTTGCTACCTTTATAGGAAGCTTACGAATGATAAAGAATAGGCATAAGCAAGGCTTATAATTTCAGAGAAACCATTGTCAGTGGTTTAATTGTTTTTATTTTGTAACTTTTTGTTCCAGAGAACATGGGCCCATGCAAATCTCTGGAATACTATCACTTGTCTACCCACAAATTCTTAGAAGAAGGAGAATCTTACTTAACACTAGCAGTGGAAGTGGCATTAATAGGTTTGGGCCAGCAAAGGATAATGCCTGATGGCTTGTATGCGCAAGAGAAGGTTTGTCGAAATGAGGAACAGCTAATTTCCAAGCTACATGAAATAGAATTGGATGACACTCTGGTGAAGATTTTCCAAAAGCAAGCAGTCTTCCTATTAGAAGGTAGCTGATTATTGATGATAACTTTCTTTCTTAACAGCTTTTAACAAAAGTAGAAGGTTGGTTCCTGAGTAGGTTCATTTCATAATCAACAAGCTCTTACAAATCTAATCATTGTTTAGAGAGCTTCTAACTATTCCCAGTCTACGTATTTAAATATTGCACATATGAAGAGATGGTTATCCTTGACTCTACAGAATGGAAATTAAAGTAGGTTTGTTTATCTTGTTTGTAATGCTAGCTATTTTAGGCGAGCGTGGAAAATTTCAATCTCACACGTGAGATTATGAAATTCGTGCAGTCATCACTACTACTTTCAGATGCAACTTAAAACACATACAGTTAAGCTTTCTCTAGTCATGGAGATTCTCAATCTTCCAAGTCATGGTTGTCCCAAAGGTGCTTTTTCCAAAAGGCAACTGGACTTTCTTGGATTTTTTTCCCTTCTCATCCGAAAAGTTTCTTTCTCTAATCAAGCATTTCTATTACTATCTTATGTGGAACTTCACCTAGATGGAGAACTTCTGTAATGTTTGAAAATAACTTTTATTAGTGGAGTTTTTCTGGAAGCAAATATTATTTAGACTAAGAAAGGTGGATAATACTTGAAATCTGTGAGAATTAAAATGCATTGTCACTTCATGGAATAAGATAACAAATACAAAAAGTAAAGTAAAGTAAATATAAGAGTGGGCATCTTTCTTACCTTTCCCCAAATTTTTTTTCTGTAGATAAATACAAGAATCAAAAGTCAGGTATTACATTTCTTTGAGGAACCTGGAGCAGTAACAAAGATAGGGCTTGTATCAATGTTTAGAGAACTCTGTCCTAAACTTAGTATTGCCTAAATGTAGGACAGAACACTGAGAATTATATTTATTCTACTTAGGCTGAGTATTTTTATACCTAATGAATATCAAAAACTACAGTTGTGCACTAAAATCACTAATGATATAATGCATCTTATTGAATTAGACTGTAATCATACCTTTCAAGGTTTCTGTTCTTTTTGGGCTTATTTGTATATTTACAAATTGCTAGGCAATTTATAAATAATAAAAAGATAGAAGTGATACAATTCCATACATTGAATAAAATCAAGATAATTTTTATTTTCCACATCAAAACTAACTTCAATATTGAGGAGCTTCCATTCCAAAGGCCTTGCAAAAGAGGTTAGTTTTCACTCCTTTGATGCCATTATGACCTCTGGGGAAAAGATATTACAAAGTGAGGTAGCTGTTGCCAAAAAGACCATCCTTTCAGGCTGCAGTTGCTTGCTTGATCTCTTGGAGGGTGGAAACTCAAAGTACCCCACTTGGTGGGCAGGCTGATTCTACTTGGACCCGACTGTCCCAAAGGTATCAAGAACCCAAACATAGAGAGCTCTAGAAGTAATCATCACCATTTGAATTGGGCTAAGCCTATTGCCAATCAGTAATTTTTTATTCTACTAAACCAGTTACTGTCCTTTCAGTAGGCAGGCAGCTGTGTTTTGTGCCAGCTACAGCTTCAGGATTGTGTTTGAGTATGCACCCCCAGCCCCACATAGATCAAATTGTGGTAGTTACTCCATCAAGAACTATGAGCCCAGAAAACTCCTTGTTAATATTCCTGCTTTGTCACGGGCAGCACAATTCCATCAGGACTGTTGGAATGAATCTTTATGGATCCAGAAGGCCTCCTTTAACAGCAACTTGGTCTTGCTGGGATTCAACTGTGCCTGCATGTAATAAATTGGGATGGGCACAGATTTAAAATGCAGATGACCAAACTCATTCCACTAAAGGACTTTTATTTAATAAAAGCTTTAACAAGCTTTTATTACAATATACTATCTCTCATGTCATGTGCAATAATATGGTAGCCCTCAGTTAAAATGCCAAAGGTTTAAATGTTTAAAACTGTAACATCTGAAAACACTTTCTATTATTTTATTGGCTAAGAGCAGAAGCAGTTAAAATATGTGCTAAAAGGAAGTTCCTTGCAATGGTTCAAATGCAAAATAGTGTAAAATATTTCTGGAGATATAATTGAAAAAAAAATTAAAAACATACAGTTTATTTTCATTAAGGATGGGTAAAAAGTGATAAAATCTTGCATGACTGATGTATCCCATGAAATCCAATTCTAAAGGTGATTATCTCCCTTTTCTTTTTAAAATAAGATTTATAGAAAAATAGCTTATACTGATTCATGCTAGCAGTTTGGGGAGCTCAATTGCACTCACTGACAATAGTTCCCCAGGATTTAAGATAGAGATCTGTTTGTAAAAAAATTCTCAAAGATACCAGAGATGCTTTCCTGTATATAAAAGTTGATATTTAAGGGCAACCATTCTCTATCAATATTGTAGTAGTAGATCATATACCTAGTGTCATATATGTTTAGTTCTGATAGTAGATCTTGAGAAGGTCTTCATTATATATACAGACCCTACAGAGTCACGGAACAGCTACATAGCTACTTCCAAGTATATAGTCGCGTGGATAGGCTGACTTGATGTGCCACACCTAAATTCTGTTGTTGTATTTGGACGTATTGTGAATTTGGGTGAGTGGTCTAAGGATACAGGCATTTCTTACAGTGACCTGCTTTAACATGCACGGCACTCTGGAGAAAAATACACATTTTGGGTGACTATCCAATCCATATAGATTGGGAGATCTGCATTGGAATGTATTGCTTGTGTTCAAATACTTTCCTGAGCTGTAAACTATATTCTGCTGAAACACATTTCAAAATATGATTCAAAAAGCTATACAAGCTTTAGTTCTTTGCTTCAATATGTTCTACTTGGTTTTCTTGCAGTTTTTTGAGAGGGTTCCTCACCAGAAAAAGTTTTTACTTTACAGAGGACATTTTCTTTTTGGCAAAGATTATTGCAAAATTTCTAGCATTTTGATACTTTTTTATTTTATGTTCAATATAAAATTATAGTGCTCATTATAAGATTTTCTGTTCTTTTGCCTCCCCTCTCCAATAGCTGGACCCTATAGCGGTCTGGGTGAAATCATCCATCGGGAGAGTGTTCCAATGCATACCTTTGCCAAGTATCTTTTCACCTCTCTCCTACCTCATGATGCTGAACTAGCATACAAAACTGCACTGAGAGCAATGCGGTACGTATCCTTAAAACACATTTCTAAAGGAAGCCCAATCCCAATTGACAGCATGGTTTTCCCTTCAAATCCCTAAAGTCACCGCAGAGGCCTCGCTCCAAACATGTGGTTCTTCAGAGGTTAAAAACATGGTGGAGGGGAGTAAGACATTTTCTGTGGTGGCCTCCTCTTGTCAGATGAGAACCCTTTGTCTTTTAGAAGACTGGGCCATACATAACTTTTAATTTTGGAAAGCCACTGCCAGAGTGATTTTGATATACAGTTGATTTTTATGTGTATTTTAGTATAGCCCTCCCTATCCTAGATGTGCTGCTCTAGGAAATTCTGGGACTTGCAGTTCCAGCGTGATTGGAGAGTATGCAAGTGAGGAGAACTGTTTGATCTATTGCTACCTGGGATTTATGCAAGTTACAAACTCAACATAGTATCTTTAGAAACTATCAAATTGCGGAAATAAAAGTTTGCATATGACGTGTACCATCCTGGAAGTCTAGTTGTGGGGTGTGATATTTGGATGAATGAATAACATTGAAGAGTTGCAGGGCTTTTATATTTGTGTAACACACACCCTTTCTGATCCAAGCTTTTCATTTTAATTCTCCATCAGAAGATTCAATCATTTCAGAAGTAGCTCTGAGATTGGTCCCCCTCTAAAAGATGCTTGACATGCTTCCTGCTGAAAATTATATCTGACTCTTGAGAGGATTGTCTATGTAGATTGCCTGAAATATATGCTATAATGTTGGGAACACAGAATTAAGGGTTGTTTTTTAAAAAAGAATATTCTCTCAAACACTGTTTGTAACTGGAAGTAAATCCTAGAACTGTACTCTCTTCTGCTATGATGTCTAATCTGAATTTTTTTTGTCCTGTCGTTGTTGCTTTCCCCTTTCATTTTCAAGGCAATAGCTTCTGTGCTACTGTACAAGCCAGTCCAGTTCTTATGTCTGCCTCATTACCTGTCATCACAGGGCAACCACGATAGAAAATTGGAAATAAATGAGGTGTGTCATGCTGTTAACACAGCTGATTGACCCCCCCTCCTTCTTTTAGCACTTGGGAGTTCAGCTGCCCCCAAGGGAATCCTGAATCTCAGTTGAGGTTACTCATGCAGGCAGCTGTGGGCACAACCACTTCAGTATACAGTATCTATTGTGGAAGATATCTGTCCTCTTGGAAAAGCAAGGGAGAACTGGTATTCTCTAGGCTGTGAGTTGTGATTTCCAACATAACTGAGTGCTGAGTTGGGGAAAGCTTCCTTCTCTAATGCTTTATAATTTGCTTCAGAAAATCATCTTCTGGAACCAAGGAAATGCACAGGGTATATGCAAAAAAAAAAATCAAGATGGCGGCTGTAACTATGGGAATAAAACCCTGTCCCTTTTATGGATATTGCATTGCATGTAAAACAGGGCTTTGACTTCATGGTTGTGGTTGCCTTCTTGAATTCCCCACCACCACCACCACCACACACACCTCATGCACACCCTTGGCTTCAGTGGATGATTTCTTGAAATAAATTATAAAGCCTTACCAGAGTCAACTTCTCCTCACTGGAGCTGAAGCAGTGGTAGGTATAGTACAGGTTTATATCACAAGAGGAAGAATTTCATAATGCATTCATTGAATGGTTAGGTCTGCATTCATGTCTGTTAGAGTTGATGTGCACTTCAGACTCAAAGGAAGAAATGTGATTCAGAGTTTCCACAGGCATGCACAGAGAACTTGTTGGAAATGCCTTAAACCAAATGCATCTTTTCCAGGATAAAGTTGCAGCTGTGAAGAGCAGCCGCACAAGCTGGGGAGGGGGGGGGGAGAAGGGAAGTCACAGATGCTTTAAAGTGTTTCCAGCAGATGTTACGGGGGCACAAAATAACATTTCTCAGTTGGAATCCAAAGTTCTGCACGACATAAGGTTTATGTGTTGAGAGAGAGAATGCACACAAATATAAATCAATTTTCCCACTGCCATCATACACAAAATGTGATTAGCCTAACCAGACTGTTACCCCCAAAAAGCATTACACAAATCATGCAAAAAAAAATGTATTTCTTTATTTTTGTCATACTTTATAATTGTGTTATTTTTCTTCATGAAACAGTCTGTTTATACAAATTGGGAAGAAACCAATTCTGTGTAGGACACTGGAGAGCTTTCAGAATAGAAAAGAATATGTGTAGCTCAGAGATGAACTGTGCAGTCCTTGGTGCTCTCTGAGCTTTGTTTACTTGCAAACATTTCATTACCCAACTATATAATGTTGTCGGTGCTAGAGAGTGTGGGTCTTCCTGTTCGTTTATATTGAATTGAATTGAATTGAATTTATTAAATTTATATACTTGTGCCCTGCCAATATTAAGGTTGTTGTGAGGAAAATAGGAAGGAGATTACTAGATATGTTTGCCACCTTGATTTATTTATAAAAACAGAGGTGGCATTTTAAAAAATGAGCCTGTTGCCAAGTGTTCGAATTGCGATTACATGACCATGGAGGCAGGATGATTATCATAAGTTCTATTTTAGGTCATAATCAACTTTTTTGGAGGCAGTCATTAATTCAAATTGTCATGGTTGGGAGTTGCAGGCTACTTGTACAGTGTCTAACATAGGTAGTCCTTGACTTACAAGTGAACCCAGTTATGAAGTTAGTATTCCCTCCCCCCACATGATCATATGGTCACATTTTGGGCACTTGCAACAAGTTTGCATTTATGGCCATTTGCAACGCCCCACAGTCATTATCCAGGAAAAAGAAATCCTACAGCTAACAATGGGTCTGCCTAAATGACCACCACAAAAATCATAATATTGGTTTTGGTCCTGTGATGACGCATTTTAAAACCATCATGACGTAACAACCATAATTGGCCCGATTCAATTACGGCTCCAAATTGAGAATTACCTGTATGGTTTTCTCCCGTTCTTTTATAGAGCTTGCATATAGTTCTCAGAATCATTCAGGTAGCATAAATCTACCAAATTTAAGGTTTAGTTCCAACTGAAAAGAGACATAGAGGAATATTATCTGATGTCAGTGGTACAGACGGGCTGTGACAAGCATTTTAAAACACTGAAACTGTCCTGTCTTCTAGAAGGCTTTTCATGGCAAATGCACAGCTACTTGGCTTCATTGGCAGTCTCTGTAGGAAAATTTATGCATGTACACACAAAATTAAAGCAGTTGCTTTAATGCCTTGAAGGGTGTACTACTCCAGACTCATATAATTACCCCACCCATTTGAATGTTTTGCACAGTCCTAGTATACAAAATTGTCCAATTAACAGCTATAACCTTATGTCCATTTTTTCTTCTACATTGATATGATTAGATAAAATTATCATTCGCCCAAAACTAAAAAAAAAAGAGGAAAAGACAAAAGAGCAGTTGGTTAGATTTTCATGCAGTGAGATCTTCTCTTGTCTTCCAACTTATATGGGAGCATCTTTTCAGGTAATGTCAGTTTTCAATTTTTCTGATTGTCAAAGTGGTTGATGGAATTTCTCCTCCCAGAGGAGGCTTGCATGGCTCCCACACTGCTATATTTTCATTGCCACACTTATCTCTTCCAGACATTTTAGATTTGTAAGAGTTGAATTTTTAAGCACTGCAAAGTGTTGAGATTGCTTCTTTTGCATATTCATGTTTTTTCCCTGTGCATAATTATTTTGTCTTTTATTGCTTGCTTCTCATTTTGTATATTTCCACCCAGTAACAGATGTTCTGAAGCTAGAATACAAAGTGTTCTCTTTGCATGCATGTGCAGAGAGATAGAGACAGAGAGGGAGAGAGATCAAGAACATTAGAGAGCGCCTCCTGCAACCATTCGCCTCCCAGCGACCGGTCAGAACACACAGAGTTGGCCTGCTCCGGGTGCCGCCGGTTAGACATTGTCGTCTGGCGGTGCCTAGGGCTAGGGCCTTCTCGATTGCAGCTCCCGCCCTCTGGA
>JANHFQ010004496.1:11117-22624 GCA_032468035.1 Aparallactus werneri
CTTTCCCTTCCCTTCCCTTCAATAAAACACTGTTACTTCTCCAACATTTCACTACCTCCTGTTTCATTTCTAACATTCATACTCTCCAGAATTCAGAGATTAAAAATAGGGACACATCTGAAGGCATCTAACACCACTTCTGAACATCTCTGAGCACACTTTTTCTCCAGCCCATTATTTTAAATTGCTTAAGCAGGCCTTCACTTAAAAAACAACAACAATGCACTGATTTGCTATTCAAGGTGAAGATCAGTCCCCTGAAACTGAATTTACTTCTGAATATACACCTATAGATCTGCACTGTCCTTATTATAGTGAAGATCGACAAATCTTTGCTGGCAGAGGAATTCTGGGAGTTGAAGTCCACAAGTCTTAAAGTTGCCAATTTTAAGGACCCCTGCTCTCTCCTGGGTCACCTTGAGATCATCCTAACCCGCCCAATGAAAACCTCATCTCGGGGGAAGCAGAAGAAGAAGGTGACAGGCCAGGCGCTGAACTGGCCTCCTCTCACAAGGAGCAGAGGGGGGGGGGTCTCGCTTCCCAAGCGCTGGTGCAGAATCTTGCCTTCTCGCAACGTCGCTGTCTGCTGCTTCCCTCAAGTTCTTCCCACCTTCACCTCCCCCACTCCCTACCTGGGCTGCTGGTGGAGGGCTTCTGCCCAGCTCTTCCCACGCATGTTTCTCCTCCCCCCCACAGAGTTAATTAGTTGTGTAGTTATCCGTAACTCATCCATAATCCCCATTGCGTTTCCCACCTGTCCTGAAAAAAAATGGTATTGCCCCAACCTGGCTACAGAAGAGAGGAAAGAGAAGTGTGATGTTCCCAAACCCAGCCACCCTTGAGGTGTACTATAATCTGCTGCTTTTTCTTCCTTCTCTTCTGGGCAATTCCTATTGTCGCCCTCGTCGTTTCTTTCCCCCTTCCTCATCTCTCCCCCCACCTAACTCGGCTTGTAGTCAGATAGCCGAGTGAGTTGCCCGCTTTGACGCCCTCTCCTTTCTGCTCCTTTGCTCTCCTTTCACGCTCGTCCTCCTCCCTGGCTGCCCGAAGCTGAAGACTTATTTACCTGAAAAAGCATTCCTACTCTCTCGGGTCACCCGCCCAATGAAAACCTCGTCCACTGCTTCCCTCGAGTTCTTCTCACCTTTGCCTCCCACGCTCCCTATCTGGGCTGCTGGTGGAGGGCTTTCGCCCGGCTCTTCCCACATTCAAAGCTGCCCGCTTTGACGCCCTCTACTCTCCTTTCATGCTCGTCCTCCTCCCCAGCTGCCTGAAGCTGAAGACAATCTTCCAGAAAGAGCTGTTTTCCTGGGGTCTTCGCGACCCCTGGGAAAGGGTCGTTCGACCCTTAAAGGGGTCGCGACCCACAGGTTGAGAACCGCTGATTTAAAGAGAAAGAGTGAGATCCTATCAGTGGCACTGAGCTCCAGGCAAGCTGCCTCAGTATATGTATGCATCAAATGTATAGGAATAAAATAAAATCTTGAGGGACACAATAGGGGAATGACTTAGTATGAAACTATTGAAATGACCAGTACTATTGTAAAACAATGCCTCCCAAGAAATCAATCCAGTGTTGATGGACTATTAAATAATATTACTTATTAAAAGTTACTTCAGAATGAATAAACCTAACATGGAAAGTGACAAGTTTTATACACAATGCAGCCATTTATGAATTTTCAAGTAAAGCATCAGAGTCCATAGCTAATACAATATAATCCTTTAAAAGAGTATCAGGTAACATTCTTTTAAAGATTACAGCTCAGTATTTCTAGCAAATTTGGGCCATAATAAAGGTCTTACAACATTAAACCTTTTAAAAACAAAACAAGTATGATAAATGGTTCTAACCTGACGGGTAAGGCTTTAGTAGTTTGCTCTGGCAGCTCAGGTGGGTTCACAAACATGAGTTTAAGAATTAATTCCATGTAGCCAATATGTCTTGCCAATCTTGTACTAAGTACCCATGCCCAATTCCAATTTTCTCCTTCTTTTCGGCTCCCAAAATATATTACAGCTAAAACAAGATGGTTTAGATATTTTAAATGTTAATATCATTTATAGAAAGTATTACAAGATGTTATGTAGTACACTGCTATACAAGAAAATCATATATTTTCATTCAGTCCCACAGTACCTTTTTAGGAGATAAAACAGAAGGAATTTTATTTATTAAATGTTTTCTTATGATACACACAAATCAACAAATATAGTGGATTATTAACATATTATAATTAATAAGACATTTGCAATCAATCTTACATGTAACTTGCATGTCTATACCAAACTACCTTCCCCTCCTCCCTTCCCACTTTATCCCTATTTAAATAGTAGATCAGTCTGGTTGCTGTATGCATCTGATGGAAGTGAATTCCAATAAAATGTTAAAAACCTACTATATATAGAATTTATTTATTTATTTATTTATTTATTTATTTATTTAATTTATTTATTTATTTATTTATTTATTTATTTGCTACCCCAAACTAATACGGGTCTCCTCTTATGTCTGCCCAATATATTCTTTTAAGGTGGTCCTTGATTTACAACCAGTTATTTAATGACCATTCAAAGATACAACAGTTGGGAAAGGATGCTTTACTGCCCATAAAGCATTTCTGACCACTATGAAGTTGTGCCATGCCCTCTTTCCTACAGTCACAAGATCACAGTTTTAGTGCTTGGCAATCTGTTCACTTACAACCAGTTGCCAAGCCATCCTGTGATCATATGATGCCATTTGCAATCTTCTCTGCCAGCTTCCCCAGAGTGTCAATGAGGAAGCCAGAGGGGAAGGTTGCAAGCTCCTGCCACCACCTGCCGTGGAGCTGAGATTCCATTTGGCAAGAAGCTCTTTGAGAGCGAAATCTGCTTAACTACTGCAACTGGGAGAGCCAGGTTTGCAGGCATTGAGCAAAACTGTCACATGAGCAACTTGCTAAAATCTGCTTTGCTCTACAACAGAGATTCTAAGCTGAGGACTACGTGTTTGTAATTTCAATTTTTTAAAAACTCATTTTTTAAAACTGAAGTTTGGCAAACACAATAACGATATGTACACTTTAGTGTATGTGAGTCTGAAAGGAGGGCGGCATACAAGTTTTAATAATAAATAAATAATTAATAAATAATTAATAAATGTATATCGTCTACAATATAATTAACTGCACTGAAAAACAGCACTGAATAATCAACAGCTGTCAACTGAATAATTGCATAGTACAAATAGTACTTACAATTACAATTGACCTCAACATTTATGTTGCTAAGTGAGACATTTGTTAAATAGGTTTTGCCCCATTTTATAACTTTACTTGCTTCAGTTGTTAAGTGAATCATTGCAATTGATAAGTTAGTAACATGGTTGTTAAGTGAATCTGGCTTACCCATTGATTTTGCTTGTCAAAAGGTTGTAAAACATGATCACATGACCTTGGGACACAGCAACAGTATTAAATATGAACCAGTTGCTAAGCATCTGAATTCTGATTACGAGCATAGGGATGCTACAAAGGATATAAGTATGAATAATGGTCATAAGTCACTTTTTTCAATGCCGCTGTAACTTTGAACGGTCACTAAATGAACTGTTGTAAGTCAAGGACTACCTGTACAGACTTTTTTTGCTTTATGCTCAGATAATGTTCCCTGAAAACCTCATATACTGTAGAGTGAATTCACATAGAGTAAAACATTGAACCAGTGGAAAAAACTGGGGTATGCTGTCAAATTTTGTAACTCAAATGCATTAATAAACACACTCATAAATGTTTTAAATCTTATTCTTCAGTACTATGTTACTGAACTATATTTTATTCCTTGTTTCATGCTTTAGGTACAGTGAAAGCATTTTCTCCATCTTATCTACAGCTGTATTTCTAACGTATATGATTATCATGACAGATAAAGAGACAGAAGAATTACAATGGTCCCAATTCCAATTTAGAAAATATTTAAAGCCTACTTATTGTAAATATACTAAGTTACCACATCCTAATATATCACTCATGGTTGAAATCTAACATACATGAGTAGAGTTTCCTGTTTTTTTCCATCATCCAATATATTTTACAGATGGTTTTGATGGTGGTATAGGTGATATATAGTTTCTATACATACTCTTTTCTAGAAAGGATTTCCACAAAATGATAGACCTTTCAAAGTGACAATGTTATAGTTTTCAATGATGTGATTGGACTTTTGCTTCATTTGTGCATTAAATAAAAGTATTACCTTAATTTTAAACATGCAACGATTTAAAGATTAATTTCACTTAAAAGAAAACTTACTGAAAAATACATATAGTAGTGCCAATAAGCTTAGTGCCACTGCTATTCCAAGTTTTTCATTTACAGTAAATGCAAGCAATAAGCCAAGGCCGCCACACAATGAAAGTGAAAGGAATACAATAAGCCAGGAAAATTGGAACAAAGGTTCAATCTGCTGTCCTGCAAATGTTTTCATTTCATCTAAAAAGAGAGAAATGATTTTAATCAACATAAACTTTCCAAGATAGAAACTATTTTCCTGAAAAATAAAGGTGCTGAAGAAAAATAAAGGTGCTGAGAAATGATTTTTAATCAACATAAACTTTCCAAGATAGATACTATTTTCCTGAAAAATAAAGGTGCTGAAGTCTTTTGAAAATTGAAGTGACTTTTCCATAGAACTATAGGGTTGGAAGGGACTTTGGTCTAGACCAGGGGTGTCAAACTCAAGGCACAGGGGATAGTTAGATCTGGCCCGTGGGGCTGCCCTGAAAACAGTGAAGGACTGGCCCACGGTGCCTCTGCCAGCAAAAACAGAGCTTGGGAGGTACGTTTTTCTGAGCTGCGTTTTCACTGGGAGAGTGCCAGCAAAACAAACTACTAGCAAAAGTGAGTCTCCCCAGCACCACATGGGTCACCATAGGTGCCCCCAACATGAATGACTTTGAACTGGCCATGCCCACCCTGGCCACATTCACCTGGCCACGTCCACCTGGCCCCTCGAGGTCAAACCCAACCCTGATGTGGTCCTCAATGAAATTGATACCCCTGGTCTAGACAAACCTTCCACCCTGTACAGGATTCCTCATACCACCCCAGACAAATGGCTGTCCAATCATGTCTTGAAAACCTCCAATGATTGAAAACCAAGACATCAGGAGCAAGCTGTACTGTTTAATAGTTTCACTAGGCCAAAGGGATTTTATGGATGAAAAAAATTAAAGTACAAGAAAAAGAGATACAAATAAATGTTAGTTTTCACAGTGGAACTGCAGACATGTTTGTATTTGGACTCATGCTTTCATATTTATTCATCAGTTATCTAGAAATTACCAGAGACAACAAGGTGACAAAGTTTACTAATTTAAACAAAAGGAAAGTATCTAAAATAATCCCTCTAGACCTACAAAAAGACCATTTTATACAAAATATCAAAACAAAGGCACAGCGAAGCAAAGGATCCCAACCACACATGTACCATTTCACTTGAATTGGAAAATCTATGAGTTGAGAAAGTATCATGTACCTCTGATGAACAAAGTAATACAAATGTGCAATATACTGCTGTTTTAAAAATCAGATAAAAGGGAAGGAAAAATACAATTGCCAGTTACATTCTACTATAAAAATGTACAAGATAACAACACCTAATTCTATTTAACACATCTAATAAAAACAAAAAAAAAAAGCAAAAATCATTATAAGGCGTAAGTAAACCTCTCTGAGGAAAGTTTAAAGCATGTAAAGTGCACACATAAAAAGCAAGGTTTGTTTGAATTTTCTTAGTACAAAAGATAGATTTATCCAATGATTGTGAACAGTTAGAGGAAAAAGGGGCTTTTTCACATAGCAGTTCTGAATTTATGTTGGATATGAACGCTCTCCAATTTTCATGTTGTTTACTTTGAATCAAATGCACAGGACAAAATCTAGAAAGATACGATTTTAATTTCCTGGTTGCTTATTAATGTTTTGGATTACTATTGAAATTGTTTATTCTTTGAAATAATTATTTGAAAGTGTTTTTTGGGTTTTTTTGTTTTTTAATTCATTGCTTGCCACCTACAGTTGCAACATCTGAAATGGATGGTTGTATACATTCTTTCCCCTCTATGGATCGTTGCCTTGCCGTGGCAAAGGGGCTTGCGTAGTTCAATGAAGCTATGAGCTATGCCGTGCAGGGCCACCCAAGACAGACATGTCATAGCAGAGAGCTCTGACAAAATGTGCTCCACTGGAGAAGGAAATGGCAACCCACTCCAGTATCTGGAGAAATTTTCTCTTTCTAGATAATCTTTTCCTGATGCATTTGACCTCTTAAAACACAAAAGTAGCTCGTCCTGCTTTGGGAGTGTGGTTTAGACACCATATGGCAAAACTGTCACGATACAATAATACCGCCTGGTTCCAGAAAGCATCAAATAGTAACCAGCTCAAAAGGAAGCCTTGTAAGCAGAGGGCCATACCGCGATTGCTACCATCGTCCATCTAGATATAAACAAAACTCCGTAGAGAAATCTAAATGAGGCAGCTCTGGAATCAGACAGAAACCAGATGGAAAGACTGGAAACAACAAACCTGTTTTGGCTGGAGTTTCTTGGCAAGGGGAAAGGCTGCTTCATTAAAATGTGAAAATCGTGAACTACAGCTCCTTACTCAAGGAGGCCTCAAACATTTCTCAATGCCAGCACAGAAAGGGAGTTCTTTTTTGCATTACAGAATGCTGGACACAACAGTCTTTCTACAGGAGGTTCCCCCAGACCCCCCACATAGGTTACAAGACACCATCTCAGCAGCTTCATACTCCTAGCGGCAAGCCAGGACTAGTGTGCTAAAGCAGTAAATAGTTGTTCTCCATCCTTGGCATTTTTCTGTGCCTCAGGTAGAACACATATCCCAGGTTATTTCTCCTGTAGCTTGTTTTTCAGTGGAGAACATGCCCTGCCTTTTATGCTAGCTCAGCCACTGATAATAAACTAATGAAAACTTATGATCTGCAGTAGGTGAGAAGCAAAAGTAGGACCAGTTGACATATTGTTGTTGCTTACAGTAGATAACAAAGCTTCCTAAATTGGTTGCAGTTTTTTCCCCTCTCTATTCCCAATCACTGAATACTAGCTACAGGGCTCATTCCCTCCCCACACCTGTCTCAGATTTAAAAATATGTGGCCTGAAGGTTGTTTTTCAACCTAATAAAAGCACAAGCTGCTTTTATTCCAAGCTGTACAGATCATTGGGCTCTCATCTAAGGCTTCATATTCCTGCAGGACACCGAAGAGGCAGCCTGGAGTCACCATGTGGATTCAGTGTTTAAATTCCTAGAAATGGCCTTAGAACAAAGATGGCAGAGACAGTAGATAGACAGCCACTGAGATCAAATCTGATTTTGCACTGCACAATCCCATTGTGGCTGACAATTCAAGATCACACGTAACATATAGCATTCTTCCAAGTGCTTCCTCGCAAGTGCCCTTTATTTTGGAAATCAAATGGCTTCAATTACAGGACAGTGGGGATATTTTCATTCCCAACCCTCAAAAGCTGACAATACTAACTGCTGGGATAATATCCCCGAATTCATAGTGTGTTGGGAGTGTCGTGAATATCACATGGGTTGTGGCTTGGCAAGACTCCTTGTTTCTTTTCCTTGAACACAAAACTAGAACCAACACGAATTATCATCTTATAGGCAGATTGTTGGCTGAAGATGGTCTTTACTTTCCAATTGTCCAGTCTGGCTTTCTTAAAAAAGGATCCTGCTAATGGGACTAGTGGCTTGCGTGAACATTAAGACAGTGATAGTATCAACTTCCACTGAATTATGTTGAAAGAAATATCCTTCTGGGTTCAGTTCCATGTGGGGAACAAAGACATTTGAAGCATGGTGACTGCTTGGAAAGATGGCTTAATGGTGGACAAGATTCCTCAGGGAGGCGGAACAGACTATGTGGTTCTGCCGCAGGTGTCTAATGGACCCAGATGGGTTTCAGAGGGAGCTTGGGAAGTTTCCTGATTCCCTTGCCCACAGGTCAGCTGAAGCTTTGGTGGCGGCCTGGAACAAGGCAGCTGTTGGGGCTTTGGATCAGATTGTGCCTTTGCGATCCCTCACTGAATGCAGATCTAAGAGGGCTCCTTGGTTTACCAAGGAGCTCCGGGAAATAAAGCATCAGAAGAGACGTCTGGAACGACGTTGGAGATCCAGTAAATCTGAATCTAACCGAGCGCTATTAAGAGCTTTTATTAGGACTTATTTAATGGCGATAAGAGCGGCAAAGTGTCAACACTTTTCCGCATTTATTGCATCCGCTGCCTGTCGCCCAGCTGCCCTGTTTAGGGTTGCCCGCTCCCTCCTTAAGCCAGAGGGATGTGGGGAACCTTTACAGGGTCAGGCTGAGGAATTTGTTCAGTTTTTGTCAGATAAAGTCATTCAGATTTGGTTGGACCTGGACTCTGATTGCTCAGTTTCTACAGAGTTGATGGGGGCGAGTCATAGTCCTATTATCTGGGACGAGTTTGAGCCTGTTGGACCTGATGATGTGGACAGGGCTGTGGGGGCAATGAGTGCCTCCACTTGTCCATTGGACCCGTGCCCATCCAGGCTGGTCTTGGCCAGTCGGGAAGTGACACGAGGCTGGCTCCAGGTGGTTATTAACGCTTCTTTGAGTGAGGGATTCTTTCCACCAGCCTTGAAGGAGGCGGTGGTGAGACCACTCCTCAAGAAGCCTTCCCTGGACCCAGCTGTTTTAAACAACTTTCATCCTGTCTCCAACCTTCCCTTTTTAGGGAAAGTTGTTGAGAAGGTGGTGGCGCTCCAACTCCTTCTGACCCTGGAGGAAGCTGATTATCTGGATCCCTTCCAGTCTGGTTTCAGATCTGGGTACAGCACTGAAACAGTTTTGGTCACGCTGATGGATGATCTCTCGTCGGCCTGGGATAGAGGCCATCCCTCTATCCTGGTGCTTCTTGACCTCTCAGTGGCTTTCGATACCATTGACCATGGTATCCTTCTGGAGCGGCTTTGGGGTTTGGATGTGGGGGGCAATGTTTTGTGGTGGTTCTCCTCCTACCTTTCAGGCTGTTTTCAGTCGGTGTTAGCAGGGGGGCAGAGGTCGAGCCCTAGGCCTGTCCTTTGCAGGGTGCTACAGGGCTCGGTTCTCTCGCCTCTCTTGTTTAATATTTACATGAAACCACTGGGTGAGATCATTTAGCAGCATGGGGTGGGGTTCCGTTAGTATGCTGATGATACCCAGCTGTACATCTCCACCCTTGGCCACATCAGTGAAGCCATGGAAGTGCTGTCCTGATGTCTGGGGGCAGTGGGGATCTGGATGGGGATCAATAGGTTTAGGCTCAACCCTGACAAGACTGAGTGACTCTGGGTTTGTCCCTTCCAAATCCCTGCTGTATGTCCATCTTTAGCTCTGAGTGGGAAGATTCTGACCCCCTCGGACCGGGTGTGCAACTTGGGTGTCCTTCTGGATCTGCAGCTGCTATTAGAAGAACATTTGTCAGCTGTGGCCAGAGGGACCTTCGCACACGTTCGGCTTGTGCATCAGTTGCAACCCTTTTTGGTTCGGGAGACTCTTCTCACTGTCACTCATGCCCTCATCACCTTTGGACTAGAAGACCACTGTGTTTTTATTGCTTTGAGGATGCTTGTCGAGTCCTGTTCATGGCTCAACACACCAGCAACAGGCGTTGCAGTGTATGGCCAAAACACTGTGCATGACTGGCCAAGCAGGAGCCCCAACAGCCAGAGCGTCATCCAGAGCAGCTGCGGATGAGGGTGTGGCTAATTGATTGGGGCTAATAGCGCTTGCTGAATGTAAGTGAGCTGCAAACTACTGTATTTTTGACACTAACTTTATTTGGAGCTCTTTCCATTTTCACTGTTCCATTTTCCTGTGTTCATTAAAAGAAGAAATACCAGGATATTGTGCCTTGGACACTTTCTTTCTTACCTGGAGTGAAGAAACAGTTTTGACAGATGGTTTTGACAATGGTTTTGTTATTCCACTGCAATGTAGGACTTTGTTTATTTTCCTTAAGAAGGAAAATAAACCTGGTAATAGAAGAACAAAGGTGAGGATGGAGTACTGTCTGGCTGTCGGCTTTCAGGTTTCCCCATTTGCTGGTTGGTAAGAGGAAAGGAGCATGCAATGCAGAACTACAACTTACTTGCAATCCTCTTTACTTGCTAGGAAGCCAGGTTTCTGGATCTGGTTAGAACCAAAAGCAATATGTGGTATCATAACAGATGGTTAGTTCTTTAGTATTGATTGCTATCTTGGTTTCCTGAACAACACAGCCACAACCATGAATAACAACAATAACACATCGCTGTGGGAAAGCTTCTGGGGGAAGAGTCTTGCAAGTGTAGAATCAATTTCCATGGAGTGAAAGTGAAGCATCTGCCTATCAGGATTAGCACTTGAGTTCTGAGGGTTACAATCAATATACAGTATGTAAATGAACAGCACTATTTCACTTCTGCCATATGTGCTCCATGTGGGTAGAATTCACAATATGTATTTGTGTATATACACGCATGAATGAAGGAGGAACCCATTCACTTCTATGGCAAGGAAAATAAGCAATTAGCACTTGCAAGCATTGATAGCGAAACTGTTAAATGAGATGAACAATTTGTATACTCACTGCCAAGAAATTAGGCCATTGCTTCTTAAGTAGTCATTTGAAGCCCATATTGGCTTCATCTTTACTCACTCAAAGCTTGGCTGAATTAGAGCTCAATTCCACAATTTGAATACCTTACCTGGAATAGAAGGAAAGCCAATAATTATCCATAGAGTCCATAAAGTCAGTCTAGCTAAGCTAGTTACATCTTAAGTACTTGTATAGGATATTGACTTCATTGCATAGAGTAGGGTATGAGAGAGGGAGAAAGGGAGAGAGGGGTGGAGAGGGAGAGGGCGAGCTAGAGAGCATCTTGGTCTCCCACCTGAATGGAAGTAGCGAAACTTCTCTTCTTGTCATCCATATGAGAGCAATAGTTTCCTAGTCTTAAAAGTGTCTAAGAATACAGTAAAGGAGGGAAGCTGACTTGTTTTGCCCAATCAAAAGGTAATATCTTCCACTAATATACTGTAGCTAGGTGAGGCCTAGCCAGTAAAGTCACTTTGTCAGTGAAAGGGCATATAAACTGAATAATTAATTAAAATAAATACATTAAAAAGTGCTGGGACCTACTTTTTTTGAGTGTATGTTTGAATGATAAGGGTTAGATAGTATTAACTGGTTGATAAGTTTGTGTAGATCCTTTGAAATGGACGCCCACCTCTGATTCATGGTGGGTAGACTTCACAGCCATCATGAGGATTCATTGACCCAGCAGTGGGAGGGATCTTAGATGGGAAGAAAGTATGTCCATATCAAAAGAGCTGTAGTGGCGCAATGAGTAAAGTATTGCAATTTGTGTTAAGCTAGCACTTAACTGCCAGCTGCCTGCAATTAAGGCAAGTTCGAATCTCACTAGGCTCAAGGTCGACTCAGCCT